>JAOYMZ010084372.1:0-11238 GCA_025802335.1 Pinguicula primuliflora
GAACAGAAGTTCGGGCTCGAGCTCGAGCTCGTTAAGGTTTTCGAGCCGAACGAACGAGCTTTTATCGAGCCGAACTCAAGCTTGTTCGCGAGCGGCTCTGTTCGTTTACAGCCCTACCGGATACAAATTGTCTCTGGCAATACGATTTTGAGCTACTGTTATGGCTTACTATCATAATTAAAACCACTGATAAAAAAGGTTATGCATAAGATACCAACTAACGGAAATTTTAAAGTCATAATAACGCACAACTCAACTGTAAGGGTCCATTTAGCAAGGATTTAGTTAGATTTTTTAAAATTATTCCACTAAATTATTTATTTAGTAAGAGGGATGGGTAGAGAAATTTTTTTTTCGCTTGATTAGGGAAAATGTGGGATGGTGCTATCCATTTAAAATGGTGAGATTTAATGTGATAATTTAAAATTCTTAGTGAAATTATTATTTTGTCTTTCTCTTACAAAAATATTGAAATAATTATAAAAAATTATAAATTTTGACTTCATATATCGAACGATTACCGGAAAATAATTATAAATAATATTTATATATTTGTAATATATATGAATTTTTTCAGATTTTTTTATTTTGTAATATATTTTTTCTAAACTTTTTTTATTAGAATTTCGGTTCTTGAGTACCTCATACTTAAAATTAAACCTATTATTTATTTATTTTATTAAGATGTTTGACTTCAGATATTCCGATCGAAATTTTAACTCTATATTCGAACCATTAACCGAATATTTTTGGGTATAGATTTTACTATCCTGACTACTAAACATTGGATTTTGAAATCCTACTATATCTTGACATGTTAAAATCTCTTGTATTTCTGCATACTAAATATAAAATAAATTGTTATATCCCACTAAATCTCATCCAAGTTCAAGTTATGTGTCTACTAAACGTACCTTAAATGAATGACTTTTAGAATTTCTCAGCAATAGTCTTTAGGGGTGACCATTCAGGATTCGAGATTTCCTGAATCCCGGTCTCATCCCATTTTTGTTTGGGCCCAAAATTTTGGACCCGATCCCATCCCGAGGTCCGAATTGACTAACCAAACCAATTCTTGATAATGATGAACGAGGAAGATGTTTCTTCAGAAACCATTACAAATACATTAAAACATTTAGGAGGAAAAGGTACTGACCGACTGCATCAATGCATCTTCCTCGTCAAGACCATGAACCGATTCGAATGAGTTATGTGAGTACGGGACCAACCAAACTGCAGAAATCGTTACTCGTCCGTCTGCCGTCTGGTCTGGTCGAAGAAGGAATAAAAATTGTAAGAGCCTGATTAATCGGTATAAAATAGGATTGCCTCCTGGACTTGACCCGACCCAACATCAAACTATTTTTTTAATAATTAATTATTTTCAGTTCGGGATTCAGGTTTGTCCCATTTAAAATGAGACAGACTCGATTCTGTCCCGAACTAAGTTCAACATCTGTTTCTAGGATCTGAACTCGTCCCGAATTTCTTTTTTTTCGAGATTCGAACTCAGACTTGGGGTTTTAGAATTCCTAATATAGTCTTAGAATAAAGTCTTTATTCCCGCTAAATATGACCCTTTCAATTGTTCGAAGATGGATTATTTAGAATAATAATTTATAATTGTAGCGCACCAGAATTGCATTCCTTTCCTGGCACTTTTTTTTTGGTAAGTATTTCCTGGCACTTATATTGTACTTTGCCAATACATTTAAGAGTGCATTAACATCCGTGTTTGAGAAAAGGCAGCAGAGCATGGGGC
This sequence comes from Pinguicula primuliflora, assembly GCA_025802335.1. Classification (NCBI taxonomy): domain Eukaryota; kingdom Viridiplantae; phylum Streptophyta; class Magnoliopsida; order Lamiales; family Lentibulariaceae; genus Pinguicula; species Pinguicula primuliflora. The sequence continues at coordinate 1,763 of JAOYMZ010084372.1, forward strand.
CGCGTGGTGCTGTACCATTTCCCACATTTTCTGTTGGCGACCCATGTTAGCGTTTTAATTTTAGTCGTTCGGGACATACTCCCCGAGTCCCCTTCCCCATAAATAGAAGATAAAGCTCTCATCTTCCCCATAGCAAAACTTCCACCGTTCTGTTGTTCGTGCTTTCTTATTTTTCCAACTATTTTTCCTATAAACGCTGCTTCATCCCAGCTAAATGCAGCAAAAAGGGAGATCCAACAATAGAAGATCTAGGACATTTTCAAGATCTCGCTTAGCCATTGATGGTTATTAGATTATAGTTGCGTAAAAGTTGGCTTCGGATGCCCTAATCTCGCTAATCACTTCTTTCTCAGCGGTATAGATAAACCAGCAAATTTCTTCAGCATTTTTATTGCTGCTTGTCACCATGGACGCCATTCAAGGTTCGTCCGTTCACGATTTAACACTGTTTGATTGAATGATCCGTGGCATTTGGATCTTTTTTGAGTAATCAATTGCTTTTTTTTTCTTGTTTGAAAATGTAGATCAAGAGCGCAAGGTTCAAAAGAATTATTGGCTTGAGCATTCTGAGAACTTAACTATTGAGGCCATGATGCTTGATTCCAAAGCATCTGATCTTGACAAAGAAGAAAGGCCTGAGGTATAAATGTTTTCCTGGTAGATACATCATACATGTACGTTTATTCATTTATTTTTATGCCCGTAAAGATCTTATATTTTCCCAATTCCGACCACATATACCTTGTAGCATTTGCACTTCGAGAATTATGGTCACAGAATTCATTTTGAAGTCTATGTCAGGTGTTAAGATATTGCGTTACATTTGTGGTCACCATCTGGGATTAAACTTGTCCTTCACATTTCATTATCATGTTCAGTGCTATTTTAAATCATTTTCAGCATGTCTTTTGGTGAGAAAGCTCCTTCACATACATTTAATATACTATAGAGGGTTGCTATAAAAACAATGTTGCTCTTTTTTATTGTTATACTTATGTAATTCACCTACATTTTGTATACTATAGAGGGTTGCTATAAAAACAACGTCGTGTTTTTTTACTGTTATACTTATGATGTGGAATGATGTATTTCTTGCATGTGAAAATTATATATCACATATCCTTAAGGATCTATGGTTAGAAAATGCTATCCAAATCCCTATATGTTGTTTGAGTAGAAAGACCCATCGAAGTTAGCAGAACAGCTAACTAGTTGCAGTTGAAACAATGTTGATGAACGCTGATAGCTTCATATGCGGCTATGCCTATCTCGTTGCAGGCCTTAATTGGTCAAATTTACTCCAAAAATATCTTCTTCTGTTTCTCGATCATTTTCCTTATTTATTTTTGGAACTGGTGTTTAATGCTGATGCATTTTCCCTCATAAATAGCTGCCTTATATTTGTTATCTTTCTTCTAATGAATCTGGAAGGTGCTATCTCTACTCCCACCTTATGAAGGCAAGTCGATTTTGGAACTTGGTGCTGGCATTGGTCGTTTTACTGGTGAAATAGCAAAAAAGGCTGGCCAAGTTATCGCACTAGACTTCATTGAGAGTGTAATCAAGAAGGTTCTTCTTCTATATGAATGGTTTTGTATATGCTATTTTGGCACTGTTCTGCAGCACAAAACTCATGATCCTGTTTTACAGAATGAAACCATCAATGGGCATCACAAAAATGTCAAATTTATTTGTGATGATGTGGCATCTCCAAACTTGAACTTTTCGGAAGGATCCTTGGATTTGATATTTTCAAACTGGCTATTAATGTATCTTTCAGAGAAAGAGGTGAAGCTGAACATTCTAATTTCTTGGATACGGGTATAGTTAATAGCTAACATGTATTGTAAGGTTGCTAAATTAAACTTTCCCTGTCAGGTTGAGAATCTTGCTGAGAGAATGATCAAATGGTTAAAAGTTGGTGGTTACATATTCTTCAGAGAATCATGTTTCCACCAGTCTGGGGATCACAAACGAAAAAGGAACCCCACTCATTATCGTGAACCAAGATACTATACCAAGGTTCTAGCTTTTGTTGGCCTCTATCCTCTAGTTGGAACTCTCTTTTGTCCCTGTAAATCTCAGTAGCATTGTTACCTGAAAATTATTAAGGAATCAACATATTGGTTTGTAGGTTCTGTGTTTTTTATGCAACAGGGATGTTTCGGTAAATTAATGGAATTCTATTACTAGTAAGGGGACGATAAGCTGAATATACCATTGTTTCTGGGTTGAAATATTTCCATGCCTTTCTGTTAAAATTGTAACAGGGAGTTTCGTAAAGTTCTGATACTTAATTCTTCTCTTTTGATTCTGAAATTGTGGTTTCTCAATATTTCTGCAGGTGTTTAAAGAATGCCACCTGCACGATGATGTTGGAAACTCATTTGAACTAGCTCTTATTGGTTGTAAGTGCATTGGAGCTTATGTGAGGAACAAAAAGAATCAGAATCAGGTAATGAGCTTCTAATTTATTCCATATGTACGGCATGTGAGATCTGATTAATGCCACGAGTTAATGGCAAACATGTATGTGAGCCAATAGTGCACGTGTGGACCATCATTATTTCTTCCTATGCTCATTAATCGTTTACTTGTTATGCATACAAAGAGACTTCCAGAAATAGTCTAGGTAGAGCTGAGCTTTAATAATTGAAATGAATGTCCGTCTTTCTCTCATAACCCTGTGCGTTTTATGCCTATCAAAACCTGTTTATCCAAGCTATAAATGTTAGCAGTTGTGATCTTGTCAATGCACTTATTCTGCTTTATCTTGCAGATTTGCTGGATCTGGCAAAAGGTATGCTCAGATGACGATAGGGGATTTCAGAAGTTCTTGGATAATGTCCAATATAAATGTAGTGGCATATTGCGTTATGAACGTGTATTCGGCCAGGGATTTGTGAGCACCGGAGGGATAGGTATATTTACCTGACAACATTTTATCGTCCATCTCTTTTATCAGTTACCGTACCGAGCAAGAAGGAAATCATTTTTATTGTTAATCCTGTGTAGTCGAATAGAATCCAAGAATACTTGTCTGGAAAACATTATCATAATATTGCAATCATCATTAATCCATATAACTCCCATTTTGGAGAATGATTTACTCTTGCTGAACCCGTGTATCAGTCATTATTGACGACCATGAATGCATGAGACTGAGAGACATTCTTGGAAGAAGATCCTTGGATCTGTGTTATACTGCTTAATTTCCTGTTTGATATGAGGTTTTCATAGTTTATGTGCGTTCCGTTTGAGCAGATACAACTAGAGAATTTGTGGAAAAACTAGATCTTCAGCCTGGACAAAAAGTACTAGACGTGGGTTGTGGTATTGGAGGAGGAGATTTCTACATGGCTGACAAGTATGATGTCCATGTTGTGGGCATTGATCTTTCCATCAATATGGTTTCCTTTGCCCTTGAGCGTGCAATAGGCCTTAACTGTGCTGTTGAATTTGAAGTTGCTGATTGTACCAAGAAAGTGTACCCCGATCGCACATTTGATGTGATTTATAGTCGGGACACCATTCTTCACATTCAAGTAAGTTCCTAACTTATAAATCTCTCTAGCTATTCAATCTGTACTTTAGAATTGCGAACTTTTGGACAACGTTGACATCCTTCCATTCTTACATTTTTTTTAATCTTTCCTTCCGCATCACTTTGCCGGGGTGGCAGTTCTTTTTTTATTGTTACCTTGCCTATCATGCTGTGTTTTGTTTAATATCTTGTCGATATATTTATTGACTTTCTATTCATGGTTCTGGAATAAAGGAACTTCTAAAAATTATGCAACCTTTCACGCTGTCTCTTGCAGTGATCCAAGATTTGAGTCTAGCACCTAAGGGTAATCTGATTCTTTGATTGTTCCTCCACAACCTCTAAACATGGAAACTATGGCCTTTGTTTTCAGGACAAACTCTCACTATTCAGGTCATTCTACAAGTGGCTGAAGCCCGGCGGCAAAGTCCTTATAACCGACTACTGCAAGAATGTTGGCATCCCACCTCCTGAGTTTGCTGCTTACATTAAGCAAAGGGGATATGATCTGCATGATGTAGAGACTTACGGCCAGGTCCTCTTTCAACATGGAAGTATTCAATTCTATTGTTTGCAATGTATTGTTATCGTCGTGCTTAATGTCATGAAATTTGTCTACTCTGAGTCATTCCCAGTTTCTATGTTTCCAGATGCTTCGAGATGCGGGATTTGATGAGGTCATTGTGGAGGATCGAACTGATCAGGTGCTTACCGGCCTGCTTTAGATTCTCTATCTGAATTTTCTGCATTCTATCATACGATGTCTTTTGCTAAATGGCAACTTTTAATTAATGTCTGTCTTGTGAAGTACGATGGTTAGTTACTACTCTTCTTACATCTTCTTTTCTTTCCAGTTCATAAAAGTTCTCGAGAAAGAATTGGATGCAGTGGAAAAGGACAAGGACACATTTATTCAGGACTTCTCTGAAGTACGTTACATTACGTTAGTTCATTGATTCTTCTTCCATCTCATTGACTGAACTTTTGTCACAATTGTATTTCCTACTATGTCCTCTATAGGAAGACTATGATGACATAGTCGGAGGTTGGAAAGCTAAGCTGGTGAGGAGTTTATCGGGTGAGCAGAGGTGGGGTTTGTTTATTGCCAAGAAGAAGTGAGCGAGCTCGTAACTCAAGCAAACCGCCTGCTGATGTCTCCTTAGGCTGTTTTTTCTTCTTCTTCTGTTTAGAAACATAATAAAAAGTTGGTTGAGTGCTGCATCGTCTTTCCAGGATTTGGACATGTCCCCGTTTACCCGTTTGGTTTATTCGATTCGATCCCTTCTTGAATCTCATACTGTGGCATTTTAATAAGCCTGGACCTGGAGATATCTGGAAGACCGCTTCACTGCACAGCATTATATTGTCTACTGATAGTGATAATGATGCTTATCCTGTGTTATTTCTTGAATAGATTCGATATTAGTAGTAACCGCTGTCCCAAAACCTGAAAACACTAGGCGGGTTGGGTATTTGGTAGTTAGAAATCTTTAACAGGGCCTTAGAGAAATGCGGATGGAGAATGATGGTGAAGGAGATATATTGTGGAAAAGGGTACTGCGATCTAGATATGGTGCACAGGGAGGTTTAGGAATACGGAAACTGCATGAAATGAGGGAGATACAAACACAAGGAGCAGGAGCAAGGTGGGTTATGGATCCATGTGGTGGCAAGACCTCTTCAAAGAATTAAATGAGGACCCCAACAAGAAGGCCGTGCACTCTGCCCCACGCAGTTACATGTGCGATCTCACACACATAACCCTACAAACCCGCCGCCGACTTACTGAACTGTCGGAAAACGGCCGCTAACGCAAGATTTTGGAGTGCGTTGGTCACCAAGTCTCCTCCCTGTATCTCCCCAGGACGATGGGCGAGATAGATATGCTTAATTCGGATGATTTCCCTCCGCTGGGGAGTGACGACCCCAACAAGAAGGCCCGGAGCCAAAGCCCGCTCCCTGCCTCGCCTGCCCCCGGTGTAGTCCCGCCGACACCACCATCCGAAATCCCAGGTTTGGCTCCTCCTCCCTCATTCAAATTGCTTGTTGACGCTCGGCCGGAAATCAAGATCCTGGAAGGGGATGTGATACATGGATTCAACGATTCCGGTCCAACTGTAACTTTTAATGAGAAGGTCCAGTCCCAGATGGCTCTGAGTATGGCAAATACGATTATTATTCGACCTTTAGGTAAGTATGGTGTTGGCTTCATGTCTCTGCAGAACAGGCTCCGTAGTCTTTGGCAGACTAAGATGATCTTCAAGCTGATTGACATTGCAGATGGGTTTTTTCTGGTCCGCTTCTCCTGCGATTCGGACTGCCGGAAGGTGCTACTGGAGGGGCCACATATCTTGGGCAGCAGGCCCCTCCGGGTGTTTCCGTGGCAGAAGGATTTCGACACAAAGGCGGAACATATTGAATCAGTGGAGGCGTGTATCCGCTTCCCTGGACTGCCCACCCATTATTACCATAAGGACTTGCTGGTGCAAATCTCTAAGCCAGTTGGGGTTTTTATCAAGGCGGATTCACACACACTGATCGAAGAAAGGGGTCTCTTTGCGCGTATTGCGGTCAGATTGGATCTTCGTCTGCCTCTAACACTGTCTGTCACAGTGGACGGGAAGTTATATCCAGTGCAGTATGAGGACCTCCACGAGATTTGCTTCACTTGTGCCCACTACGGGCATTCGGCTGATCAATGCACTTTTAAGGGGAATGCAGCTCACGGTCCTGAGGATGGAACCTCTCCGGTCTCAAAATCCGATCAGCACTCTGATAGTCGCACTTTGGGAACCCAGGTAGCTTGTGATTCCAGATCAGATGGCGTCACCCGGCCCCCTCCGGAAAGTATCAAGGCTTATGAGATATGTGACTACTCCAAACCTGGTTCATGGTTATTGGCACCGAAGAAGGCTCGTCGTCCTGGCAGCGCTAACCAGACCCCGCAAAAAACAGGATTGCCGGGGGTTGGATTCATGAATTACCGGAGTGGGAGATCGAATGGTATGGTCTCGTCAGGCCAATTTGATGCGTTAAAGGATCTGGAAGTCGAGGCTGATCAGGCGCCTCAAGCTGTCTCCAAGGGGAAGTGCATACAGTTGGGAAGTGACTCAGTATCTCGTTCAGACTTTGGCACGCCCCCGTTGAAAGGAAAGTGTAAACTAGCAGTCTCGAAAATTCCTAAAGGGAGGTCCGCTGGGTCGAAAGGCACACTCCCCCCCTGTCCGTGCCGAGTCAGAAACCGTTGTCTATTACTTCCCCACGCCTTCAGCCCCGCTCCGAGCTCATTCCTGATTGCCCCTCCTCGTCAGGTTCCAAGGATGCCCATTCATCTGCCGTTATCAAGTATAACTCTGGAATCCAAGTGCAGGAATTCAGGTCTGGCTTGGATCCTCAGCATGTAGCAGTTATTGTTCCTCGCCCTGGCTCTTCTTCTGAGGATATGAATCTGGATGGACTTCCTCCTGAATTATTATTATCTAAGCAGCCTGAGCCGCGGGGTGTTTTCCTGAAGAGGGCTCAGTCTTAGCGCTCTCTAATCACGACCATACGGGCTCTAGCGATCCCCGAGACACAGGTTCCCCTGCGGATACTGACCATGGGGAATCGGACGATCCACGGTCGACGTACATGAACTGCGAGGAGCTGTCTCCCACGGACGGGGTGCCGATGGAGGAGGTATCCTAATCCCTCGCTATCTTCCCTTCTTTTAATTAACGTTCTCTGCTTTTCTTTGTCAAAAAACGCAGGTTTTAATGGCTCTACAAATTTTATCATGGAATGCGCAAGGCATAAAAAATTCTGTCACCATCTCCGCTCTTCGCGATTGTATTATGACCTACCAACCTTCTATTGTCTGTGTGCTAGAGCCTCGGATTAGTGGATTGGAGGCAGACAGCGTTATTGCCCGTATTGGATGTGGTTTTTCTCATTCTTTTCGGGTTGAAGCACAAGGCTTCTCAGGGGGCATTTGGATACTATGGAAGGCGGACATATCTGTGGTAGTTATCTCATATTGCTGGCAGTTTGTACATCTTGCAGTTGTGAATGGTGATGGCTTTCAGTTTAATGTGACGACCGTATATGGCTCCCCAAACCCATTCATCCGTCGCTCGCTGTGGCCGGCATTGTCTGAGCTGGCCGATTCGATGTCTCTTCCGTGGTTGGTGTTAGGAGACTTCAACACCTTTCTGAGTGGGGGAGATAAATTAAATGGACGTCCTTCAAACGGCTCTCGTCCCTTCCGGGATTGGCTTCAATTGGCTGAACTTTCACCGCTCGAGTTCAGTGGCTCAAGGTTTACCTGGGCGAGGGGTGCCTGTCATGAGCACATAGATTGGGCCATGGCCTCCTCGGATCTAGTTGCAGCGTGCTCTTCAGCAGGAGTGAATCATCTACCGCGGGTGGCCTCAGATCACTCTCCCATATTGATTCAGCTCTCGTTACAAGGATTGGCGCCTCGTCCCGCACCAGCCTTCAGATTTCTGAATGTATGGAGCTCCCACTCAATGTGGGATGCCTGGTTCCCGCTAAACTGGAGTTCAGAACTTCCCCTGGATGAGGCTCTCCGTGATTTGAGGGGTAAGTTGGTAGAATGGAAATTTGGGATTTTTGGGGACATCCACCGGAAGAAAAGGCGCTTACGAGCACGGTTGATAGGGCTTCAGGAGGTGCTGGCCAAATCTCCTTCGGTATCTCTCGGAAAATTGGAACTTCGGCTAAGAAGGGAGTTAGAAACCATCCTATCTGAGGAAGAGTTGCTTCAACAGCAAAACTCACGCTCTAGTCGGATTACTCAAGGGGACAGGAACACTCGGGGCTTTCACCTCCGTTTTCGGAACAGGCGCTGCAGCGCTAAGTCCCGAACAATCCAGCTACCCGACGGGACTTGGACCTCTAATCGCAATGAGCTGCTGCACCAGGCTTCTCTCATCTTTCAGGATATTTTTGGGGCCTCTGCGGTCGGATCCCTGCCGGGAACCTTGCGTGACCATACGCTGTCTTACTTAAGGGGACAATTTCTGCCGCTAACGGAGGTGCACAGGTCTATACTGAGCCAGGACATTACTGACGCAGAAATCAAAGCTGCTCTGTTTGGCATGGACCCGAACAAGGCCCCCGGCCCTGATGGATTTACGGCAGGATTTTATCAGGCCAACTGGGACACCATTTCCTCTTCACTAATTCCTTTTGTCTTGCAGGTTTTCGGTTCAGGGGTCTTCTCGAAAGGTTCTAACAGGGGGATGATATCGCTGGTCCCGAAGGTGGCAGGCCCTGCATGTTTCGACCACTTTAGGCCGATCAGTCTCGTCAACATCCACGTCAAGGTTGTCTCAAAGGTCATCGCTAATAGGCTAAAGCTGGTTCTTCCGCATTTAGTCTCGCCAAACCAATCGAGTTTCATTAAGGGTCGGAACATTGCTGACAACATTATTGCAGCGCAAGAGGCTATCCATTCTATGACTATATCCAAGAGAAAGACCGGGTACATGGCTATTAAGATTGATTTAGCCAAGGCCTTCGACCGCTTGGATTGGAGGTTCATTCACGATACTCTGATTGACATTGGGATTCCGCAGCTTCTGTCCACTGTTGTATTATCTTCATTGGGTTCTAGCATTACCCAGGTGACTTGGGAGGGCATCCGGGGCCCAGAATTTCATCCTCGTCGGGGAGTTAGGCAAGGAGACCCGGTGTCGCCCTACCTGTTTGTAATGTGTATGGAGCGGCTTACACAGGCCATCAACCTATCGGTTCATGAAGGACATTGGAAGCCGCTGTTTTTTGGTCGCTCTAAATTCCCTCTGTCCCATTTGCTTTTTGCTGACGATCTTATTCTTTTTGCAGATTGCTCAGTGGCTCAAGCTCATATTGTACAAGATGTGCTTTTCTCCTTCTTTCAATCTTCAGGGCATGCTATGAACATGGAGAA
>JAOYMZ010084383.1:0-26891 GCA_025802335.1 Pinguicula primuliflora
TCACGTGAATAAATATCTATTTTGATTGATCCATAACAAGTTTAATAATTTGTGTAGTATGAATTTATCATATTCAAGTCACGGACCGTGGCTTCAGCCACGGGTATTATCCTAGTTGGTATAATTCAGTAGTGAAAGTTTGCTTCAAACTGCTGCACTTGGTGGACTACTGTTTGAATTTTAGCTCATCTGACATGGTTTGTACTGCGAACCGGTCTCATGGGATGGGTTTAGACTTGTAAAAAACGTATCTTTTCCAAGATTTGGGTTATCTTTTGCTGCTGATATTGTGGGTGAAAAGATGTAATTGAATCATGGTCATATTTTATCTTTTTTTTTTAAACGAAAATTGAATTTTTATTAATGAAAATACCAAATATTCGTACGCAGAAACAGTAGGATGCCTGAAAAACATACATGAGCACAAATAAACTTCTTCCTACTAAACCATACTGCGATCCTTTTGCTATCCCTTGCTCAATCCTTTTTCCATTAATGTGATTAGCTTCTCCATCTGATCAACATCTGCTTTGCGCATGTTGGGTGTGGACTTATAATCCAGCCCATTACAAAGCCCGAGAAAAGGCCTGAAGAGGGAGTATTCCTATTTCTACTCTTATTTCTTTTATATTACAATTGCACGCATGATGTACTGTTTTTATTTTAAGCACGTCACACACAATCACAGTCCCGAAGATATAAGCCGGATGATGTAAATCTTTTAGAGTTTAAACCCTCAGGTTTATGATGAATCAATTGAATTGTCAACCTGGTTACGTTTAAACATAACTTAGAGGTTGAAATTCCTATACTCGGAGAAACGTCAAGTTTGACCTCGATCCTTGGTTTTCAGTTCAAAATGTTGGGCTTGTTGTTGGCTTTGGTACTATATTCTTCCCATTATGATTTTGGGCCAGTATCGTTATGCCCATACTCCCCCTTTTTCTTTCCGGCCCAGCTTCAGGATTATTGTCCTGTCTATCTCTTTAGCCCAATTTCACACTTATTTCTTTGGCCCAATTCCTTTAGTATGTAACCTAATCCTACGCGTTTTGTCGCTTCACTTTTCACTCTCGTTGTATCTCACTCTCGTTGACTCTTTGTATACTCTCTGTTCTTCGAACACAAACTCTAACTGGCTCATCTACTTCGAGCGATTCTGCTCTCTTCTACATAACGTCTTGCTATTTATGTCTAGATCTAGACTCCTTGCACCTTCCTCTTCATTTTGAACCGTTTAATATTCGGTTTTGAGTTGTTGAAGGGTCAATTTCTCCGAGGCCAAACTGATGGCTCGCATTTCTGTTTGAGTTTTTGAGCTCACGCGTTCGATTGCTCGACGAATCTGCTCATCCAAAAACAGGATTTCATATACCCACATTCTGTTACATATCGGTTATTATCTGATAGAATAATGTTACATGTCCCAACACTTTGTCCCTAATTCATCTCTACAAAAATAAAAGATTAGTTATTTAACATACAAAATTCTCAATGACATTTAAATGATAGACTAAACTTGCAAAATTCTTAATTGAACTACATGTAGGGATGAATTAGGGACAAAATGTTGGGACATGTAACATCACTCTATTTTTTGTGGGAGTTGTTAATCACAATTTTTTTAATATAAACACAATATTCTTAATATAAACATGATTTTCCTTTATTTTTGCTTATGAGCACGTGGGTTTAGGGTTCTGCTATGCGTTGTACAGTTTTTTTTTCACATGTGGAATAGTGTCAAATGTTAATTTTGATTGGTGGATCAAAATTTAATGATTCATTTAACATATATTTAAAAACACTTTTAATTTTAACTGTTAAATTTTAATCTAATGATTAATATTAGAACGACATATATGAAAAAAATTCCTCCTCTATATAGTCTCTCCTTGGCAGAACGTGGCCAAATATGGAGTTATTCCAATCACATCTGCTTACCATTTTATATTATTATTTAAATGGATTTTTTCAAGCTCTTCTAACTCCTATAATTTTAAATATAGTTTATCAATTATCGAAACGAAGACTACATAATAATCAGTGCATCGTGTGCTTCAATTTGATATGTGACATCATATAGTTTCAATATATTTGTTATTTAATTATTTTTTATTTGATAGGCGTCCAACTATAGTGACCCGAAAATAATTGGAAATCGTGTTTTAGGAATCAATTATAAATTCTGATTTTGACACTTTCGCCACAAAAAAAATTAAAATCTTATTAAATAATTATTTTAAGACCAATAAACGTGTGTTGCAATTGCTAAAATAAAAGTTCTGGAATCATCGGATAACTGCATTGCTGGAATTATTCGGTGATGGGACATATATTGTTGATGACTCTGACGGAGAGTACGACGATACTCCCCATCGGATATATGTAGATGATCGATCCAATGAGCTTTGTCACAGTGACTTGCCCATACCCCAAAATACTCATACTCATCAATATCAACAGTCTGGTCAGACTGTTACCGGGAATGCATCACCCTATTACCAGGATGAGCACAATCAGGAGTTGTATAAGATCAAGAAGACATTAGAAAATTCGCCAATGATGTGCTTGAAGAAGACAAAAGTATTTTTGCTCATTATTATCAAATTAAATCAATGGTGGAGAAAACGAGCAAAATGTTGCGTTTTACGAATTGTGAGTTGAGAACTGTCACAGAGGCTTTACACAAGCAGCTGAATGTTCAGCAAGACGTCGGTGAAGAATTCTGAACCGAAAGTGAAGCATCCAATAATGAGCGGGATATAATCAAATGTGAAGCCGGAGGTAGGACACCTAATAAGACACTGTAAGAATTTTGGGCACATGACCTAATTGCATATCTAACCGTGTTATGTTTTTTGTTTAATTCACCCGTGCACGTCCCGAATACGATCAATAGCCGGATGATGTAAAATGTTATGAGTCTAAACCTTCGGGCTTATGATGACTCGATAGAAATGTCAAACGGGTTATATGTAACGTAACTTGGAAGTTGAAATTCGTACGCCAGGAATGCATCTCAGTTAACCTCAATCCTCGGTTTTTCGGTTCACTACATTGGTCCTTTTGTCTTCTGGGTCTAATCCCGTCCGTGGGCTTATTTTAGTTCGTCCCATATTACTTTCCTTTACCTATTTTTGGTTTGTCCAATTATTTGGAGCTTTTAATTTTTTGGCCCAATTTTTCAGCTCGTCTATACATTCATTTTGTCCTATATTTCTTCTATTTGTTTCGGCCCAAACCGAATTTAAGCCCACCTTCACCCATTCCTTCCGAAGCTTCTGGACAAGGTATATATACGACACATAACGTTTCTTCACTCACTTTTCATCTCTGGCTTTCTCTTCACGCCGCTGTATCTCTTTCGGCAAACCCTAACTCTCATTCTGTCTGATCGATTTTGGCTCAGCTACACCGATCTTTGGCCATTTTCTCACAGGATTTGTGATCCTCTCCTCATATACTCTCTTTTGAACCGATTAGTTGAGGATTTCTGAGTTGTTGGCAAGTTGTTATTTCGAGCCCGAAACTGATGGCTACGTTTTTTGACCGTTCTTGAGCTCTATATTGTGTTTTCACGATGGATCTACACATTTAAAAATAGGAGTTTTTTGATACATTCGGCTTCTATCATTTTTGAGATTTTCTGTTTGGAATATCTCCATTCTAAGCAGCAACTAACTACGTTTCTGTGATTTTGCAGGGTTTGAGCAAGGTCCTGTAACCTATAGATACATCCATCATTGGTATGTAGTATTGACGTTTCGGCTGAGCGGAATGTACCCGAAAGTAGCGCCATGGATATGACACCTAAGGCACCTCCAGCATTAGTATGCAGTGTTGACGTTTGGGTGACAAATAACGGTTACAGTGATGAAATTTTCACTGAAGATGTTGCTTTTAAAAAATGAAAACGAGAAAAACAAGTAGCTGCAAGAGAAAACGGGAGCCTAGGCCAAAGGAGCACGAACACATAATTATTAGACGAGTTTCTAAGAGGAATAAGCAATACGATCCCAGCTCGACGTTCACAGAAGAGATGAAAAACAACTGGATAATCTCCGTATGTGGATGAATATGGAGGACGGACATAGAAAGCCGGAAGATATTTGGGTGGCCATGTTTATGATTCAAGGGAAGACTTTCGAGCTTTTTTTGGGACTGGTGTGTGGCTGGAGGAAACAGTAAGGTTTAATAAATGCATTTCGTTCAAATTGAGCATTTTTCTAACCAATTTTTTCCTTTCCATTCTATATCTCAGATCATTGATAAAATTCTCTATCTGATGAGGAAGAGATTAGAAAAATACGCTAGCGTGTTTCCACAAAATAAGGCAATTGCCATGTCAAAATTTTGTGCTACTGTCATCAGCAGCAGAGGCAAAAAACAACAACACAGTAATGTTAAGAAGCCAGTCGTGGATCATGTGATGGCGCGCCTATCCGGACGGGAACCATCATGGTTGGATTGCGATATAGTTTATGTGTCTTGAAACATCGAAAACAGGCATTGGATGGTTGCCGTAATGGACTTGTGGAAGGGAGAAATAGAAGTTATTGACAACCAGCCAGATACGTATAATGATCAGGATTTGAGAAAATTTATAAGACCATTTTGCACTGCCATGACGAATGTGATGAAGACTTGGAAAGCTGACTTCAAGAGGAGGTGGGGTAAAAATTTTCCTCTCAACATGAAACAATGGACGTAAAAATGCCTAAGAGGTGTATCTTTCGAGGTCAACCAGAGCTTGCACTCCACGTAAGTACATAATCATATGAATAATAGTGTTCCTATTACTAGGCGCTAACTAAGGGCTTGTATGTTCTGATTTTGTATAAACAGCGAAAATAGCACTATCTACATGTGCAAGAATATAGAAATGCACATGATGGGGATCAACGACAATTTAAGGAAATACATGAATCATGATACAGTGAAACATTATAGAGAACTTTATGTCGCATCGATTTTCCAAAATGAATTGCCTATTTGAGGATACCATGTAAAGACCTAATGTTTTGTATTTGTATTAACAACTTTTTGAATTAATGAGTTTACGCATTTGGCGTGGCAGTACCGAAGCCACCATTCAGTCAGTGATCATTTTCGATATATGTAGATGTAAATGAATTTATCAGAGTATACATTGTCGCTCGGCTCGAGACCATAATGGTCATATCGATTATCGCGCAGTGTTAATCTACATCTACATAATCATTACCGGGGTTGCCTTCTTTGTCAGCGGTTAATTATTTCTCCTCTTGAAATTCCTCCCGGAGAGAAGATTGGAAAATATGCCGCCGACATTATTGATGATGATGGCTGATGGTGCTAACGCCACCGACAGCACGAGGACTATCATTTTGCAAACCTCACCGCATACACTGTTGCATGCACAGCAAACTATGCCTCCGTGACCGCCGACCAGGCCGAATACGCCTACTTGTTTGGAGACTGAGATGTGGCCGAAACAGAAGTCGTTGCACGTAATAATAAGAAATGCATCGCACGTTTTCTCTAAGCCAGGATTCTAAATGGGATTGTGTCTAAAGCGCGTGCTATAGATGATTGTGACTGCCCTAGGTAATTGCACCAAGGTCCCCGGCGAGAAAACCTCTTGTGGCCTATGGACACTGGCCGAATGCATTGCATTTATTGCTTTTGATGTTGCAGAGCTTGTCGACATTGCAGCAAGCACATTCGATGATGAATCCAAGGTATTGTTGTTCGTGAAAATGGCATTCATGCTCATCGGTAAAGTCGACCGACTCTTCGAAGAGGTGGCATAGAGAATACGCGACTCGTTATCGTAGTCGCCCGTACGATGCAACAATTGCCTCATTCAAAGCCGCCATGTCATCCATTAAGGTCATAGCCGGCTATCTCCAGGGCACCGTCAGCACCATTAATGACCTTTACTGCAATTCCTCCAATGGCGACGACGACAACCCTAAAGCCCCTACTGGCCCCGCTTTGGAAACTGGAATGTATATCATCAGCAGTGATGACGACAACAAACTTGAAGTCCCCGCCTCCCCTGGCATGTATCCTGAAATCCATATAATCTTTTCTAGTGACTGTGAGGGTGATAGTGTCTACTCCGCTGATTCAGCTTCAGAATCATATTGGGATTCTAGTTCCAGTCCTGAAACTCGTTTCTGTATTTTGGACCTTTTGGTTGGTTACAGGGTTAGTGCCAGATGTCGGGATTAAATCGACCATGTATTTTGTATCAATACATCTATTATCAATTTATCATCAATGTATTTATTTTTGTTTGATAATGAGTCACCAAGTTCCGACCAATATCAAAATAACTTAGGTCAGAAAGACAAAAAACTTATGAATTTAGGATATGGGCACCGAATGCCGATGCCGGGTTCATCGCACGTAGTCGCATTTACCGCATCCACCGATGAATGAACGACGACACTATCCTGGTTTACGTTAACAAAAAAGAACACAGATCGTCATTCATTATTTGGCTGTAGGGCCCAACTGATGTATCCGGGTTCACCGCGTGTAGTTGCTCCCATGACACATGACGTGTGTATGACGACTCCGCTATTCGGGTTACGTTTATGGGGAAAGTAGGGTACTGGGACCGAATGCTGTAACCGGGTTAACTGCATGTAGTCGTGTTATTTGCGATTGTCGTAGTAATCACCACGACACTATTCAAGGTAACAGATTAACTTTTAAAATAAAAATATTCTAATAATTAATATATGTATATAGAGAGATTTGTTCAGGTGTACAGCCTGTGTACAACCACAATCTCAGTCATCCACGCCGCTCAAACACACACAAACACACACTAATCTGATGGTTGAGATTGTGGATGTACACAGGCTGTAAATATAAGGCTGTACGCCTGAGAATTTCACAATATATAAATATATTAATTAATATAAAAGTAAATTGTGTTGGAGGATGACAAAATCATATGTGTGTCAATATCACTTATTTTGGACACACTACGTGAGATAAGATTATATTCTCTCATACAAGTCGATTGTTGTGAACAAAGAGACTTCATTATATTCCTAGTAGGAGTATCTTGACTTGGAGATGAATGAATCATACACAGTGCAATTACATGTTAAGAATGGAATTGTAGCATTCTAAATGGGGTCAAGACTCAAGGGTGGTTAGTTATTGGTCAGGATGAAGAATTTAGAAATAATTATTGGATCCTGGTTGTTTATGAATCTAGGGTATGAGACCCGACCGATGTGTTCCGGTACACCACATAGAGTCGCGTAGTTGTCAAAATTGTTCTAGCCTCTAGGGTTTAGGGCCCGACTAATGTATTCTGGTACACCACGTCGAGTCACGTAGTTCTCATGATTGTTCTAGCCTCTAGGCTTTAGGGCCCGACTAACGTATTCAGGTATACCACATCAAGTCGCGTAGTTCTCGTCAAAATTCTAGGCTATAGGGTTTATGGCCCGATTATCTTATTCGGGAACAACACGTCCAGTTGCATAGATGTCGTCATTGTTAAAGCATCTCGGGTTTAGGGCCCAACTCAACCTATTCAGGTACACCACGTCCAGTCGCCTATTTATTGTCATTGTTCAAGTCTCTATGATTTTGGGCCCGATTGACGTATTCAGGTATACCACATTCAGTCGCGTATTTATCGTAATTATTCTAGACTCCTGAATTTACTGATTTAGGCCCGAATTATTTCGGATAAAACTTTAACCCTAGCCCTAAAACCCTAAACCCAAAATCCTAAAAAATCACAATATCTAATTAAATATTGATAAAACTAAAATGTTGTTATGGCCCGAATGTCTACCCGGGTTAGCCGCGTATCGAGATGCATGCTCACCACTGCAGGCATGATTGGAATTGATTTGTCTGGACACGGGATGTGATGCTCTGAATACGTACAGTCGCGACGTTTCAGGAAATGACAGCTGGATTGTTATCATTCGGAGAACACTCATTACATTCTTCTTATTCTTATTAAATACTGGATTTGTTTGATTTAACCTTGCACCTATTTCCTTCATTTCGCATTCCACGACATCCATTAATTTAGAATGAACCTCATCGATGTCGTCATCCTTGAGATGTCCGACTCACTTGCTATCATAACGAATGGAACTGCCGCTATAGCCGGCATAGTTCTAACTTCGTACGCCACATCCACTTCCAACGTTGCAGACCAATTGTTAGATAATGAAGATTTGTAATGCATCGCCACTGGCACTGCTTCCGTTGCCACTAATTCTTCATTTTTTGACGTTGCCCTTCATATCGAGGCCAATATTGATCTTGCCGTAATGGGCAACCTTGCCGCAAGCGTCATCGACGTGCATGGCTCTGTTTTAATCATGGTTACAAAATTGCTAGTCGACCGTTCTGAATCAACACTTTCCACCTTATGTGCCATTGCACGTGACCTTGACAGCGTCGCCGGTGATATCGAGGACAAAGTTATCGTGCTCAAATAGTTAATATTATTTGGCCTTTTGTCAATTTTTGTTATTTCGTATGTAGTGCTTCTACAATGGTTATGTTGGGATCCTCCACATTGTTCAAACTTTGATCACTTTGTTTAATATGGAACACCGAACATAGATTCGTGTCCTCATGACAGGCGAATCACACCCAAAACATCCGTAAATTAAACAATTTAAATATGAAATATAATGAGCATCGCGACGAACAGTTTGAAGATGAATATTTAAGACTAAAAGTACATCCCTGCTACCGGCGAGGTATTGGCGACTCATCGATACGGGGTCTCCATCGACGCTAGCAGAATTTTGGCAACTCGTCCCTAGGGGGTCTCCATCGATGCTAGTAGGATATTCGTGACTCATCCATATGGGGAGTCAAATGTTGCCATTGGGGCATTGGTGACTTATCGATATGGGGTCCCAACCGACGCTAGTGGAATATTCACAACTAGTCGATACGTGGTCCCAATCGACTCTAGCGGGATATTTGCGACTGGTTGATAGGGGTCCCCATTAACGTCAGTGGGATATTTGTGACATGTCGGTACGGGTTCCCCATCGATGCGTCCACCCTTGCATGTCTTCGCATAATGTCTATGAACACCGCACTTGCCGCAACGGTTTTTGCATTTGGCTGCTGTTTCATCGTTCAATTTGCGACATGACATTGTTGTTCTTTCTCTCTTCCTTTCAATATTTGGGGATAATACTTACATAATCCGGACCATTTCGGGAATGACTTACGGTGACAGCATTGTGGCTGAGTATATCGTATCGCGATATGCTTCCACCAAATACTGCCTTGTGAGGTACAGCGAGATAAAGTTGTATACGCTAATCCCAGCTTTATTGGCTGCTGCAAACGATACACATGGCATTTTTTTTTTGGCAAATTTAAAATTTTATTAAAATTTGCAAAAGTGGTGTCAAGCACCGACATGGCCCTCCTGGCCATTCCATCTAAAAGCTTTAGGATGATATAGTCCCACTTCCTTAAAATCTCCCTTCGGCAAACCCCTCGCAGGGAAAATCCTAGGAGAGGAAAGAGTATGACGCCCTATATCACCTTTTTCTAAATCTATAGGCAAAAATAACAAGTTATAGAAAATGAGGCTTGGTTGGAGCCATAGTTGGTGGTGCTTCTGCCATGTCCTAGATTGAGCTTCATCCATTTTTCTTCGTGTTTCTCTTGTAGACAGTAGAGGTTTTGTCCTTCTGGATGATGTTGGCGATGTCAGCAGGTAACTCAGTTAGGAGCAGTAAATTCTCATGCTGAAGTTGCCTTCCTGCTTTGGCCAAAGCGTCTGCTGCCTTGTTTCGCTCCCTGTAACAGTGTGAGATTGTGCACTGTTGGAAATCTGCCTTGATGTTGTGGATTTGCTGCAGGGTGTGTCTAATGCGCCATGGAGCTGAATGTACCTGCATAAGACCAGAGATAAGAATTGCATAGTCAGTGTTAACGTCCAAAAGCTGGAAGTTGTGTTGCTTGGCCATCATTAGACCCTGAAGAAGTGTTGCTGCTTCAGCTTCAATGGCTGAACAACGTTGTATCCTTGATGTGTAGCTTAATAGACAAGTTCCTTGTGCATCCTTAAAAATACCAACTGTCCCTGCTGATGCGTGATTGGAACTACCATCAATATTAAGTTTAATCACAGTATTGGCAGGAGCTTGCCAAGAGCAATATATAAACTGTCCAGAATGACCATGTTGAAGAGCAATATATACACATGGCAACTCGTCTATATTAAACTTCATGCAATCGCATGATTTGGTAAAAATGTTTACCAAGACGGATACATTACCACCCGTTGAGACTTGATACTCATGTTCATTGAGCTGATTGACAACTAGTCCGTTGGATTTTGACCAGTAATCCCTAAACTTAGTTTTTCGAGCAGTTGAGAGGGGGTTGTTTCCAGACGGAGCTTGCTGACGTCTCTCATTCCACAACCATGACATTTTTTATATTATTGCATTCAGTATGGCAATAACTGGGTATTCTCTGTAGTGGCCTAATACTGTGTTTATTGATTCGACAAGGTTTGTCGTTGTGATGCTAAACCTTCGTCGTGGGTAGTGACACCTGTCCCATCTCGAATGGCCAACCTCCTATTTGAGGTATGTAATGATTGAAGGATACTTGGACGCAATATCTGTCATGCAACTATTGAATTCTTCGAACGTGTATGCATTGACAGCCTTCCAGTATGATCCGTTGATGCTTCCACACTTGAATTTTTGCTTTAAGTTTTGCTCGAGGTGCCATGCACATATGCCGTGATAGGCATTCTGGAAAATATCTCTCATCGTTGCTGCAATGCTAGGTGCCCTATCCGATATTATCGCTAGGTCGTCAGTATTGCCAATGATGTCTTTCAATTTCGATAGGAACCACGTCCACAAAAATCCATTCTCCGAATTAACAATTTCCCAAGCGAGTGGATAACACTTGCTTTCACTGTCCTGTGATGTGGCAACTAACATTACTCCCCTGTATTTACTTTTCAGAAAGGTGGCATCAATCCCAATCACCTTCCTCATGAAGGCAGAACCCCATATTGATGCCCCGAATGCCAAAAAACAATACAGGAATCTGTTGTTACTGTCGACCTCTATGTGAGTTACGGTCCCTGGATTCGACCGTTCGAGGGGATAAGAGTAGGATGCAAGTTTGTTGTAGTTTTCTTCGGGCGAACCTCAGACGATGTTTTGAGCACGTCTCATACCCCACCAAGCTTTGTTATAACTTACTTGTGCTCCCAGGTTCGTACGAACTAGTGACTGGATTGCTTTAGGAGCATAACCCTTCCCAACATCGATAAATTGAGGAGCAACAAGTTCCCCTATCATGGCAGACGTCGCCTGTCGATGGCTTGCATGTGTGTGCTCGAAAGAGTAGTTATGATCTCCAATGTAAGTTCGGATTGTAAAATACTGTGATTCATCACAGACTTTCGCCCCTCGGACCCCCCACTTGCAATTTTGATCAACGCAGCATACGACTAACAAAGACTTGCTGGATTTTCTTGTACAAATTTTAAAATTACCATCAAACACGACGACAATCAGTTTCTTCATTAATTTGTCTTTAGAGTCGTAATATTGACCTATATGGATGTCTGATCCGTCCCCAAACGTATCAACGGGTGGTGGTATTAACTCATCACCTATTAATACATGCTCAGACTCGTTTATAGGATCATTGTATGGGTGTGAATCATGTATCGAATCATTCGGAGGCTGAGACTCATATATCGTCGTATCATCTAGAGGTGGAGACTCATGTATCGGATCATCCAGAGGCTGAGACTCATATATCGAACTGGGACATACACGCATAGCATCCTGGCTTGTAAGATCCAAGTTTCGACGTACCGCCATTTTTGTTCCGTGTGAGGTGGGCGGCTCTCTTGCGCACCACAGATCGGCAGTGTATCCAGAGTTTCCCGATTTTCAATTCTCATCACAAGACCGAAGTAGTCGTCATCAAAATTTCCATCAACTTGCTCTCTTCCGGGTTCTCCTTAGGGCACAAAATAACATCCAAGGTGTGTCTCGTTGAATTCTCGTACTCACGTTGGCCTAAAAATCCCAAAACATCACCGTCATCACGCAAGAAAATATTAGACCCAACATGGTCGCACTTCATGTTAGAATTGTACTGCAAAACTAGATCAAATGTATCTTTACCGAGTCCAAATCTGTTGTACATGAGATCTATCAGAGATGCGAACAATATGTTCTTCTCGATTCGAACCGCTCTTAAATTACATTCGACGTTTGTAATTCTAATATCCGGATAATCCTTTACTTCCAAAAAATTTGCAATCTTATAAAATTGAGTCATCATCATCTGTAAACAATAAAAAACAGAGCATCACATGTAAATGTGGGGAAATCATAGAGTCGGGTATCACAACGAAATTGATCGTGTTAAGACCGAATGAATGAACAATGACTAATCGTGTGAGACACAAAACTATCCGTTCACGCTCTCATTCTTATAATGTTATGAAGCAATTCTGCTATAAATACCATACGGAAGTGTAAACCTTACAAAAAATGCATGACCCATCTATCGATTTTAATGATAGTGCAATAAATCAGCTAGAACTCGGAGCCAAATGCACCTTCAACAAATAAACCAGCATAAAATGCACCCTTTTCACGCTGGGCCCGTCGATGATCTTTCTCTCTCTGAATTCATTTTCAGACCAGTTGTTAAGTCGGGAATAGTGAAGAAATTGTAAAATGAAATCGAAAAAAATATAGATTTTCAATTTTCCAGTCACATTATTTCCATACGATTGTAGATAATTTTGGCGGGAATGAGTGTAGTTAAGTTAGCTGGGTGTTTAGTAGCAACCGTTTAATGCGCAAACTAAAATATATTCGATTTTTGATTTATTTTTAAAGATGGAGGTTATTTTTGCAATTCTTTTTTAAGGTTACTTTTCACAAATAAATTTCTCATAAGGTTACTTTTGTGAATGACCCACTAAAATAGGGACTACTGCAGTTGATTGAACATCTGATCATTAATTATCAGCTAATGGATTTAGATTAGAGCTTCTTTATTTTTGAACAAAGAGTATGCCTTTTTAGTGGAGTATTCTATAAAAGAATAATGATAAGGACTTTGAATCAAATAATGAAAAATATATCTATCCGAATATGTTTGGTAAGCTCATGTACCGGATTTTCAGATATGTGTACTGTTGCACGGTTGTCACACCATACATGTGTATGTATATGTACTTTTTTAGTATGGGAATACAACTCAGTTTATTTTTTTTTTAATTTTTTTTTATGAATACAACTCAATCATTAACTTTCTTAACCACAAAATTTTGGTCAACCCTTTGCAATTCAGCTTTTGCACTTAATAGAGAAATAATCTTTTACTTCTTACTCATCTAAGTCACCAGGTTACTACCAACAAAGGTCAAGTAGCCAAAAATAGATTTTCAATCCACAGGTTTGCCTGCCCAGATTCAGATGACCATGTTTTCGAAATATTCAAATGACCATGTTTTCGAAATATAGCCCCAATATGTGGAGCTCATTTGAGATATCTCACAATACGTAGTACAACTTCCATATGCTCTCTCTAAGACTTATGCATGAACTGACTTACAATCCCAACAACATAAGAAATATCAGGTCTAGTATGTGATACATATATCAACTGACCCAACAAATATTGGTACATCTCCTTGTCACACAACTCGACATCTTATTTCAAACCAAGGCCGTGATTTACAACCATTGGAAGTTCTGTCAGCTTACATTGTATGTACTTGATTTATTAGCTTTTCGAATTCTTGATATCCAAGATTTTCACAGGGAAAAATATTTTCATGCATTTCGACCTTAACACTTCAATTCCAAAAAATACTTCAAGATCCTTTACTTCGAATTCTTGGAAAAATTTCATCCTCAACTCAATAATTACATCTCTATCATCTCCAGTTAAAACCATGTCATCCACATAAATAATCAAGCATGTCATACCTTGAGGTCTTCTTTTCAAGAACAGAGTATGATCTGAATTACTTTGAATATAGTCATAATCTCCCATAGCTAATGTATAACATCCAAACCATGCACCTGGAGATTGTTTAAGTTCATACAACGTCTTCTTCAGTGTCCAGGCCTCTTATGGTCAAAAAATTTTGAGAAGCTAGGTGATCTCTACATATATACTTCTTTTTCTTCTAAATCTCCACGTAAGAATGCGATCTTCACATCAAATTCATACAGTAACTAATCTTTGTTTGCTGCAACAGAAAACAACACATTAATGGTACCAATCTTGGTAACTAATGAAAAAGTCCCATAATAGTTGACTCCGTAGGTCTGTCTGTAGCCTTTAGCTATTAATCTTACTTTAAACCTCTCAACTGAGCCATTTGCTCGTCGTTTCACAGTGAACACTCATCTACAACCAACAGGATTCTTAGATAATCGACATTGATCCCAAGTTTGGTTCTTCCTCAAAACCTCCATCTCAACTTCCACCGGCTTCTCCACTCGGATATTCAATCCCTCCTCAACACTTCTAGGAATATCTTATGTATATAAAGTCATAGTAAATGCTTGAGCAGACTCGGTCATTCTCCCTCTGAACATGTTAAGGACTAGATACTTCTTCTGTTCAGGAACATGATCTACACAATACTTTTGGCTGCAATACCATGTGTACTTCGAAGGGGGAAGCACACATGTAGGTGCTGCCTCGAGTTTCATGATGGAACAACAGTTAATGGTGAATCTTAATCAACAATCTTCTCGACAATATCACAGTGAGAATTAAACATTGAATCTGTGCTAGAAGTACTTACATGGATATCCATATAAGCATCACATTGGGTCAGCGCGACTACAAATGATACTATATCGTGCGTGGTTGGTGAGATCGAGTCTGGAACTGTCATAGATGATTGATAATCTCATGTTTAGAGCTCATTTTATGCATTGCTTTTTATCATTCTATGTCTAACACTTAAATTTTAACTTAAATCATGCTCATTTGTGTTAGATTGAACAAAAGAGCTACATGTTCGTGTGATGCACCATTTCCATCCATTTCATGTACATTTTAGCAACAATTGAGCATACAAGATCCAAGGTGCATTAGTTGGACTTGAAGATGCATAAAGCTTCATAAAGAACACACAGACGAAACCTTCATTACATAAGAGAAGGAGTGTTCATGCCTTAGGAACTTTTGGAGCCAAAGTTACAACAACACACACAAGAATTTATGTGGATGAAACAAAGCCACATTTCACTCACTTTCCAAGAGTTGACTTGGTCCATGTTGCGGCTAAAGGGATTGTTTGGCCTGGCCGAAAAGAAGATACACCTTGTACTTAGGATCTTTGGAGGGAGAAAAAGGCTTCCTTAGGAAGCTAGGCATGGGTACCCAAAAGATATTTTGTAAGGGATCCCAAAATAGCTCCCTCATTCGATCTTGGTTCATTATTCATTATAGTTTGAGGGCGAAAGAACGGAAGAACAAGTTCATCCGAGTGGAAGGAGGGCTTGCTTTTTCATCATTCTTTTGAACTTATGGCTGTATCTTGTACTCAATTTGTGTATTTTCAAGATCATGCCCTCATCATGAGCTAAACCTTTAAGCTTGAGGTTCGGTTGAGCCAAGCTATGTAGTTTCCTTGATGAACTATCCATACATGATGTTTTAGCTTGATGATTCTTTCATGAATGTGCTTGCTTTCCTTTTAAATAAGTTCTTGTGCACGAGTTCTTCATTTATCTAGGTAGGGTTTGCCCGGGAACTCAATCACAAGGGTAGATTCCAACAAAGGGCTCATAAACACCACCGTCCTTGGGGTAGAATATCCCTAACTTGTGGTGCCACATATAAAGAGTCTAAACTGTGGTCAAAGTCACCAATATACGTCCGGTGGAGATTGAGGTCGATGAAATCCACATGTTGAGGTCTAGAGTAGCTATTGTCTTGACCGTGAGCTATAGCTACACTTAGTCTTGTGGAGCTAAATGAATCAAGCTGAACATTGTGTATGGATAGGTAGTCGTGGATGCATAGTGAGACAAAACACCCTGCCTTGAGCATTTATCTACATAGTTTGATCAGATTTACATTCTGTAATTGTGGAAACTTGAATGGTGGTGACAACATTTAGGTTACAATCCTTTGATTGAGTTAGATTAGTAGTATTTCAGTTCATTTAAGTTGTTGTCTTTAGATTACTACTCAACCCCTAAGTTTGGTTACCCTGAAAGTGTTTGTAAAAGAAGCATGTTGAGAACCTACTTCTTTAGGAGATGACCCTTACCATCATCACGTAAGGTTACTACTTGAGGTCGTGTATATTTGCACGAGTTAACATCCATCAATAATGATGGACTAATCCACTCAAGCGGGTCATATCCTTTCACCCCTTGACATGAAGAGTGGGAAGAGGCCATTGTAATATTTAGACTCAATAAAATTACAGTGGACTGTGGTATACATATGACGATCAACGATACCATTTTTGATGAACTCCGTAACCAACAAAGAAACATTTAACAACACAAGCATCAAATTTTGTTTGACTATCCTTTGGAATAAGAACAAATAAAGAACACCCAAAGATCCAAAAAGTAAGGGTAAGATATGGAGGAATATGAGTATATGAGGATAACCTCTGAAGAGGAGTCTGAAATTCCAAAATCTTTGTTGGTATTTGATTTGCAAGAAGGTTACCTTTTTTTTTTGCAAGAAGGTTACCTTCGCAATAGCTTCTAGTCAATAAAAATAATGGACCCCAAATTTAAGTATTAATTACTAATAAAAAAATTTGCATTTAGCGATGCCATTTTATTTGAGAGTATGGATACAAGTAGATTGCTGAATAAGGTCATTTGCAGAACAAAAATCTGTCATAGATCGATTCAAGTACTCCCCCCCATAATCTGGCCGCATGACCTGAATCGTACAATCAAACTATGTATGAATCATCCAGTAAAAGTGTTGATATGTTTCAAAAATATCAGATTTTTGTCTCAAGAAATAAACCCAACACATCCTAGTGCAATCAACAATAAAAAGGATAAGATACGAAAAATGCCCCAACTACTGGACCAGATCCCCAAACATCTTAATGAAAAAGCGAAAAAGGCCTTGTAGAACGAGTAGTACTAAAAGGAAATGATGCTCGATGAGCTTTAGCTAAGACACATGTATCAATGTCTAGATGGATTCAAGAAAATTCGGTAAATAACTTGTTAAGATAGCTATAAGAAGAATGACCTAGAGGGTGATGCCAAAGTCATCCTATATGGGTGGTGAAGCTCTGAATGGTGAGGGTATAGCTTATGCGAAAGTGAAGGCACAGATAAAAAATTAGATAATTGCCTAGTCTGGATTATCTCAACAATCCCAGCGCCAGAAACCGGAATGATTGCACCATTGCCTGTCTGAATGCTGTGTTTGCGAGGAACTTATTTATCAACTAAATCTACAACATCAATAGTAATTGTATCCATCGCACCACAATTAAATATCCAACACTTCTTAGTAGCTATATTCTTGGAATAAGAATTAATAATATGCACGGTGAGTGGGGGTTAATTCCCTCCCCACACCCACTGCTACATACACATCATACTTGAGTTCCTCCTCAACATCATACCTTCTCCGACAGCCACAACTCCCTCATTAGTCCAGATTCATTCGAAATTCTGCGATAATGGTGGTCTGACCTTTGGATATCCGATGAGCTTAAGACATTCCTTATTCATGTGGCCAGTGTGGCCACAATGTTCACAGATAACTCCTAGGTGGACGATGCGACAACGAGGACGACTGTTGACTATGTTGTGGCTGTCGTCCCAGAAATTGTTGGTTTTTGCTAGAAAAGCATTGAATTCCATCGGAAAGCCACTTAGTTCCCCTCCCTCATGACTTGTATAAGGACTGGTTCAGGTCGCTTCGAATCTCGAGGCACCGAAAGCATGTTGAAACTGGACCTGGTCTATTTGACCCGTAGAATAGACCCGACCCATTATGCCCTGTGTCGGACTGCTGACCCGATCCAATCGTCTCATTTGGGCCGTGATGTTGGTCTTGAGCCCAAAAATTGAGCCCACTTCCAATTCCTGATTCACTGCCCCGCTAGTAAGATTGAGAATTCGACAATGTGTTTCCCCCCTCCGGAGCATTGCATACACAGTCCCAAAATCCGGTATGATTTTTTCTTTCAGAATATCTCGTATGATTGGTTCAAAATCTGTCTAATCAGGAAAAACATGAAACTCGATGCTCATCTTGAATCCTATTGTATGTGTGATATCGTCAGCATCCTTCATAAGATTTGGTCTCTGGCGATCAATTTCCATCCATAGACCCGTACTCGGGGTATAATATTCTTCACTACTACCAACACCGTGACTCAAACGAGCTCTTGTGGTGGATCAAATATTTGAAAATGGTCTTCTCCGGCAGAAAATGTTCTTGTTAAATGTTTCCACAAAGCATGAGCCATCTGAAAGTGGATATGTTTCTGCCATATATTCTTCTCAATGTTTTTATTAACCCACCAAAAAGTATGAGATCTTCTTGTCTCCATGTGTGATACTCATCTGTATCAGGGTTTGGTGGTTCAAGATATCCAACGAGAAATTCGAGACACCCATGTCCTTCAATCTCAATCTCCATCAATCGGGCCTAATGAATATAATTGTGATGATCCAAATTGACGTTGATAACAACATCGGAGTCTGATTTTCTGTATGGGAGGAATCTTGGAGGAGGATTTAGAGGATTCTGGGGTGTTTGTGTCACATCCTCACAAAAATTTAATACTCTAGTCATAAAGGAATATTATTAAAATGCATTGCTACATTGTCTGCAACTCAGAAGTCTGATGGATTAACTCATCCCTAGGAAAAAGAACAATTAGAATAACCACATAACAATGTTTGGAGGAAACACTCATCCTCTTTTAGCCAATGATGTAAAGAAAACCATAATCTCCTAACCACGAATAGCTTCAGCTGCTTAACCATTTTGCACATGACCTATCACACCTGAATATGAAAATGTAGGATGTACAACAGCACATATCCGTGTGCTTTTAAAGCTCAGTAAGGAAACTAACTTCAAGACTAACATTTCATATGCAAAGCTAATGCATGATTAAAGAATGAGACATGAATTGAGATGAGTAATTCTGCAAAAGGGGCGTGACATTCAAAAATAAATCTAACTTGAAAAATGCATAGTAAAGACACTTCTTCTTTTCTTTTCAAATCGACAAGACTGCACACAAGGGGTATGCGCACCACTTCACATGCTCCAAACGCTGAGCAATCAACTCAACACATGGATTTGTACCCAATAGGGATGGATCCAACCGCCAACGCAAGGCCCCACACACGAGCCATTGCTCAACCCGGCTTATAGCCAACCACTTCCACAACACTTTCCAACCTCTCATACTGACCTTTACAGAATGAGGCATCCACAAGATGCTAAAACAGAAGAGTTACTCGCATGTAAATGTTCTTTCTTCACAAAATTTTCAGCAAATAGACTCAATCATCCAATATACGAGGAGATTTTAAACATGCTGCAGTCTTCCTCAAACAATTGAAAATAACAATCCAGGCAGTGCACTCAAAATCACTTTGATAAACCAACTAATTAATCACTTCATGAGGATTTCATGGATTTTGAAAACATTTTAACAGGATGGAATCATGACCTAAGTTTTACAGGAAATATGCTTCATAACAATAATTTCTCAATTAACCTATCAAATCACACATTACAAAAACCACAATTTTTTCGAATAGATTTTTCCACTAGATTGACAACCATTTAAATTCTTCTAAACAGAAGCACAAATTCACACAGAATGCATAGAACAGTAAGTAGAAAACTCTTGATCAGGCTGCTTCGCCCTATCATTAATCTACTTACTCTTAATCTCTTGTTCACCTTTAATCTCCTTAATTAGTGCCTTTAAAGCTCTCGTATCGGATCTTTTTGAATGAGTGATTTCTCTCCTCCTTGCTATACGTATTTATAGGAAAAAGGAGGACTCCACGCCCATTCCAAATCCTGTAGCGCCATGTGATCATGCAATCGGAATTCTAGCAGAATTTTGCTCACTTCCCCATCTCCCCGGCCCTCGCAATCGAAAATATGTGAATGTTAATGATTTCTCGTGTTGACCGTGAGCTCCAATTTTGGATTCTGTTGATCGTGATTCAACCCATTCTATCCCATTAAGGCAGGGTCATCATTTATTTCATCCCAACTCATAAGTACATTTACTTCGGCCCAACCAATTTAGTATTTGTTCGTATTTACATTATGGCACGAGCTTATCGACCAGATTCACAATTTTACATTCATATATACCTTACTTGATGAATAGAATATTAAACTAACGTAATAAAATTCTGTACTAGAACAGGTTTTGACGGATCAATAACTGTGTTAAATGGCTTCGTCACGGCCGAATCTCGCAGATGAAATTGCTATCAGGAATTGAAAAGAGATGCGAAAGATCAAGCAAAACAATACATTAATAAAGTTGAAAACATTAATTGCGAGCTGGTGCATACCCAAACACCTGATGCAACAAATGCCTGAATCCATTATCATCGACAGAAGACACAAGGAGAAGAGAGAGTAAGGTGGACCTAGGGAGATAGCTGCGGCAGGATTAGTAGTCAGTCCTCAAGAGGAGCACTATTCAGGTTTTGTGATACAATTCTTCTGTGATGAATTGTAACTCAACTTATATACATTTCTCAAATCAATTGTGAGTCATTTATGTAGGTGCAGAAATGTACATGGAAAAGAAAGTTACTCTTGACAGATCTTGAAGAAATCCGAAAGACGAAATGCAAATGCATGTTTAATAGGTCCCACTACAACTTCCCGATCCTTCCCGATCCTGCAGTGACCAGAAAGAAGTCAAACCCTAACATTGAAGAGAAGCGGGGACGTGAATGAATATCAGGAAAATGGGTAAAGTGAAATATACCATAGGAACGCCATAAATTATGATGATACAACTTCCCGACCTTCCCAATCCTGCTGCGGCCAGAATGAAGTCATGAAGAGAAGCAGTTCCTTGTATAAGGATCTCTTGGAGGCGCCGAAGAGAAGATTTGAGCACAAGCACCAAGTTTTGCAACTTGGGGGCCCCCCCCCCCCAAAAAAAAAAGAAAATAAAACCTTAAATAATCAGACATACAATTCTTCAATGCGAAAAATGACCGCAACCTGATTTATTAAAAATGGGAAATGACGAAGAAGATGATAGAATCAGGTTGTTGTATGGAAAACTCAAAGTGTTCTTGGCTCTTACCGATTTTCCGATTCTTACATCCCGTATCTTCATATGCATACATGCCACAGGCGGAAACTGAGGACGACGAACAAATAGATTTCAGATTTCTACAATTGCACAGGGGAAAGCGAAACAAAATCAGAATAAATGCCCGTAAATACAAAAACCTGGAATCGGTGAAGAAACAACGACCGAAGTGAATAGATAGGTTAAAATGGTTCAGCCAACAGGCCACCACAATTGCACGTTCTTGAAATAAAAGCCACGATGTCAACAGGCCACCACAAATGCACGTTCTCGAGATAAAAGCCACGACATGGAGGAGAGCGATCGTGGGAGGAGGAGCGATAGTGTAATCAATTATGTATGCAGAGGAGAGAGAGAAAACTCGTGAAGGAGACCATTGGGACAGTCTAAATGAGAGAGAAAAAAGGACGAAAGTGGCCCAAAAAAAAAAACTGATTCCAAAAGACGAAAATGACCCTAAAGTTCCAAAAAAACTCCAAAATCCTGTCGTTTTGTGCTTTCTTCCTCAAAAAACTTGTCCTAACGTGAGCTATATTAGTGGGTGTTTGCAACTTCTTCTGAAAAACAACTTTGGGCTTTTGACAGTTCAAAAGTCATTTTACATTGTTTGCAAATTAAGCTTTAGCTGTTTGACTTTTGACTTTTGTGGTGGAGAAATAAAAAAAAGCCTAAAAGTCAGAAGCATCTCTAGGGTTGCTTTTGGCGGTGACATTTTTGTAAATATTTAAAATATTAAATTTAAGATATTTTGCAAACACTTATCAGTTTTTTAATAAAAGTTCCTTTTTCCAGTATACCTTCTGAAAAGATACTTTTACATAAGCACAAGAACTTGCAAACATCCTCTTAGAATGTTTGATTTATTTATTATGGCCAGTTAATTGGCTTAGCCCTAGTCAATATTATAGTCTACCATTTTTCAGTCATTATGGCTGAGGTTAAATTTAAAATTAAAAGGTTAATTTCCTTTTTTTAATCATTCTAAAATCTCCCACTCACACGTTAGCATTGAAAACATGCCATCAATTCCCTTTCGATTAAGTGCATCAGTAATCTGGTTGACTTTTTTCGAATTATATTGGATGTCAACATCGTAATCCTTAATCAATTTTATTCACGAACGTTGTTGCAAGTTCAACTCCTTCTGTATAAAGATTTAATGCAAGCTCTTATGGTCAGTATAAATGGTACACCGAGTCCCATAAAGGTAGTATCTCCAAATCTTCAAGGCGTAGACCACCACAGCCAGTTCCGGTCATGAGTGGGGTAGTTTATTTCATACATCTTCAACTGACGGGATGCACAACTATCACTTTATCACCATATATCAACACACACCTCAGACCATTCTTATATGCATCATTATACACCACACAATCAAGTCCTTCCTCTCGTAATGCCAGTACAGGTGCAGATGTCAGTTTCTTATTTATCTCTTCAAACCTTCTGAAACTTCACCCTTTCTGCATAAGGCCCGTGAGAGGACAGGATAATTTGGAGAACCATTCGATAAATTTTCGATAGTATCCGGCTAACCCAAGGAAACTTCGAATCTCCCTACAGTTATTGGTTCTGGCCAGGCAATGACGGTTTTTACCTTGCTCAAATCTACCGCCACCCCTCTACGTTATCAAAAAAAGAATAATGAAAAATAAGTACAAATCGAGAATTTCGCCCTCATTTAACAGTTCATTCAAACAAAAATAATTATAATTGATGACAAAATAAATATGTAATTACGGATGCATTGCCATCATTTAAAGATGTATTCTATGTAACCTGTTCGGGATTGTTGATATGATATCAAACATAATTAAAATCAATCAAAATTTTCAAGAGTCTAACCTTTTATTCAAGGCAGTAACTAAACATATCCTTAGATTATGAAATCTTACTCACCTGAACTCAGAGAAGATGAATCAGCTCAGCTTATATCTCATTATATACAACAACGAAATTATCATAACAAAAATAAAATGATCATACAAGTAGGGTTGTTTGACGAACAAAGCACGAACCTCGAGTTTTGTTTATTAAACTTAACGAACGAGCCAAACATGTTTGTTAAACTTAACGAATAAAGATTCGTGTTTGGGCTTTGTTTATCAATGTTTGCCAACTGAACAAAAGAGCTTCAAACGAGTTGAATTTGAGCTTGTTTACGAATAACTCTGTTTGTGTACAATCATACTTCAAGGCAAGCAAAATCACAGTTGAATCCAGCAATTTTTTAGATTGGGTGAGACCTCCCGAGCTATGCATAGCTGATATTGTAAGGAGTAGGAAATGCATATCTCACAGACACGATGTGTATATATATACACAATACACTTACAAAATACATACATGAATGAAATACCTTATTTAACTAAAAAAAAGTGTAGCCTTCAAGTAGACTTCTTGATATGCATAATTCCCATGTGAAGTTTAATTTGATCGATAATTTCATTTACACAAAAGCATTTTTTCTTAAATGTATAATTGACATCCTATTCAATTTCGACCTTTTTGGTATTTCAAAAGTCCAGCTGACAATCCACCATGTCTGTTGTGTGACTCTCCTGAATCTGTGTTACTCATTATGCGAGATTGTTACAGAAGTCGCCGAGTGTGGAATCTTGTCACACAGGAGCTACCCAACTCCTTCTGGATTGTGGTTAACCCGTTAAACTGGATTAATTTTAATCTAACAAAGCTTTGGTTGCAGGAAAATAGTTGCTGGGACACTTGCTTTGCAACGATTTGCTGGTGTCTATGGAACGCGAGAAATGCTGAGATTTTCCAGGAAGCCCCCACAACCTATAACAGCATCGCAGCCAGAAACATTGCAGCCTCTCGGGAGACACTTCGTGTCTTTCAATTGACAAAACAGAGAGTTGGAGGCTCATCCCTCGAGCTCACTAATCAATCTAGAAATCTCATGATGCCAAACTGCTGTTCACTCAATGTAGCTGGAGCTGTTTCACAGAGCAACAATCAGGCAGGAGTAGGGGGAATCCTCTACGATTGCCGTGGACACATCATTCTCTCTTTCGCGCAAAAGATTGTACAATGTAATGCTTTGGCGTCAGGATTCTAGGCTATCATTCATGGCTAGATATTTGCTCTTGAAGCTGGAGTATCAGACCTGGTCTCTCATTCTGACTCCTCCACTGCTCTGGACATGATCAATTAAACAGCACCTCAGCCAGCCATGCGACACTTCACAACACGTATAGACAAACTGAAGCAACAGTTCCACACAATACTTAGCGAAAAAGAAGCTTAGCTCTCTCTGATTGGCTACCACAGGTCCACAGACATCAACAACAGTCGAGCGGGCCAACAAGTTCAAGGGAAAGACAGGCCACATACCTGAGCATTCAATTCGAGCACAACACCGAATTTCAGTTTGATCCCCCTGAAAGCTCACAACTGAGATTGTTTTTTTCCTTTTTTTTAAAAAATAAGAGGAGGCCCGAAGCCGACACAAAAGTAAAAGCCAAAAGCGAATACTAGTAGCCATGTACATTATAAGTGCTCATGGTGGGTCAAAAAGAAAGTGTGTTGCGATTATCTCCGATGGGCTTTCATCCCTCGGACCTGCTTCGCGTTCATTCGGTCC
The DNA here is from genome assembly GCA_025802335.1 of Pinguicula primuliflora. Lineage (NCBI taxonomy): Eukaryota > Viridiplantae > Streptophyta > Magnoliopsida > Lamiales > Lentibulariaceae > Pinguicula > Pinguicula primuliflora. The sequence continues at coordinate 24,957 of JAOYMZ010084383.1, forward strand.
TTCCTTTTGTTTGGGGTTTATGGCTTTCCGCATATATAAAAAAAAATGTCCAGTGTGTATAGAAAATGGTTTGCGTCTATCGTGTTCCCTTGTCAACAATGCTAAACAGACAAACAACAAACCGAATTTGGGACCGAAAGTGGGGGAAAAAGACACAAATACCCCTCCAAAAATGTTTTTGTGCTAAGTTTCCCCCAGTTTTGTTGCCATTTCTTATATTTTCGGTCCCAAATTCGGTTTGGTGTTTGTCCTCTTAGCATTGCTCTATATTTAAATTGGTAGTTGCTTCGAGAAACACGCTTTTGTTGAGTCATACTCGTGGGCAGAGAGACGAGACGTGACGAGACCCCAACTTGCGCTTGCATGATTCTTCTTCCCATTAAGGAAAGGAACGGAGATCTCCCAACTCTATCTTCTCAGAAGATTTCCAATGGCCGTATCGAGCTTCCCTATCCCTAGGGCATTTACAGCTTTCGACTGCCGATCCCATCCAGAATCTACACGAACGGAGATTCCTCGTACGGCGTACGGTGGATTCGACGGAAAATACAAATCGCCGATTCTGAATGCAGCCACTAACTACAGGTGGTCCTCTCTCATTTTTAAATTTCCGCCAAATTTCGTCAGGCAGCTCAGCATCAAGGCCAGGAGAAACTGCAGCAACATTGGGGTGGCACAGGTGGTAGCGGCTTCGTGGGCGAACAACCAAGGCGCCTCGGGGAAAGCATCGACGGCGAAGGCCGTCGATGTGGCTGCGGCCGCCGTCTCTCCGGTTGAGATTCGAACCGGGGTAGAAGAGGCTGTCGTGGCGGCTGCGGATCCGTGTTGTAATGACGAAAACGTACAGCTCGGGGGACTGCCTTATACAGAATACGATTCTTTTCTTAGTTCAGATGGTAGCATTGCAATTCATGCTGGTAAGTTGTATTATATTAATTATTCAAATTTTATGATACGTGGTGGACTTCTGATTCTGTTAATTTTTATTTATAAATTTTAGCAGGGATTCTTCCCGTATTATAGGGTTTTAACATGAACAGAATCATTGCTACGATCATGGGAAGGTTTTGATGGGAAATTAGGGTACCCACTCACAATTGAAGTACTTGGAAACTGAGAGCTTTTCTGGGGTTTTAACTTTAAATAGGGTTCTTGAGATTGTTCATTCATGGAATCAGTAAAAGGCCAATACGGCGAGTTACTGAGTTAGTTGGAACATTCAACTAAAGTAAAATTGATTGGCGCCAGCCTTCATGACTTTGCAATTTTGTGTCTTGCCAATTGTTGCTTAATTGCAGTTGTGGAGATGTTCACAAATTTTTACGCACATAGTGTCTCAATGATATGACAGGTGAAAGACTGGGTCGCGGAATTGTTACGGACACAATTACCACTCCAATATTTAATACATCTGCTTATTTCTTCAAGAAAACTGATGACCTTCTCGCGTTTAAGGTATGCTTACTTTTTGCATTATATCAAGTTTAAAATTTATAATTTGCTTAAATTAGGATGTAAGGCTGGTGACTCTTATCTAAATATGCAAAACATGCACATCTCTTGGTTCAAGTTCTATTATCATGTAAAATGAGGTATGAGAGAGTCAAGATTCGGTTTATCTTCTTCCAGGAGAAGAGAAGTGTAAGTTACGAATACGGGCGCTATGGAAATTACACGACTGAAGTTGCAGAACAGAAGATAAGGTTGGTTGTCTCTCGTGTGCTCTTCTTGATGCTTTTAACAATAGAAGAGTGCATAATAATCCCAAACATTCTGTTTCTTGGCATTGCACCAGTGCACTGGAAAGGGCTGAATCAACACTTTTCACAGCATCTGGAATGTGTGCTACCACACAAATGCTGATGGCACTAATTCCTAAGGGTGGGCATTTGGTGACTACCACTGATTGCTATCGGAAAACTCGGATATTCATTG
>JAOYMZ010084384.1:0-11238 GCA_025802335.1 Pinguicula primuliflora
GTCATTTTAGTTGTTAAGTTGTTGTTTAGTTGCGAATACCCAAACTCAAATCATTGATCTTTCGGTTGCCTTTAGTTACATATTTAGCATGCTTTGTTGTTGCTCCTTTGGGAGATGACCTTTGCTACCAAGCAAAGATTACTACTTGATATTTGTGTACACTTGCACAATCTAGGTGATTGAGAAATCGCCTATCACCGCATAGATACATATCAATCTTTGTAACATTTTACTTCAAAAACAAACATCAAACCTTTCCTAACTTCATACCCTGACTCCACAAACCTACTCGTGAAAGATCTATCAATTAAGACACTGCATCAGACAATCTACCATGCGAGTTAAAATCAAAATTTTAATGCGGAAGCTAGCACCATTTTTAGTAAAAGGATGAGCATCCAAGATTTTAGAAAACAAGAAGATTTTAATCATTCATGGGACTTGCGTTTTAAAACCATACAGAATAGACCCCCAACTCAATAATTCATCAAAAATCTAGCAATGAAACATGGCACCCAAAATAGGAGATTTTGTGAAAAAAATTATCCACCAATTTGATAAGCACCCCAAGTCTTTTGAAAGAAAAAAAAACAGAGAAGCAAGGGCTCAATAAGGAAACAGATAGTAAATAGAAGAACTCTTGGCCAGGTTGCCCCACCCCAGCATCAGTCCACTTACTCATTTGCTTGCTCAACCTCAAAAATCAACATCCTGCTCTCGAATTCGTTCTCTTTTGTGGTGTCCTTCTCTTTATGCCTCCCATGCATATTTATAGGCAGAGAAGGACTACTCCCGGACTGCCACTACTCTTTCCTATCAGATGATCGTTGCGTCAAGATTTCGCAAGATTCGCTCGATTTCCCAATCCCCCAGAATGTGGAGTCTATCGTGTTGGTTGAACATTGACAGAGTCACGTCTCCTTGGTTACTCTATGTTCTATATTAATTGATGCTTACTAGATCTATGGCCCAATCGGTTTAGTGGCCCACATTCTTAATTATTTGAGCCCAACTCTACATTAATAACATACATATACATATTAATACAAAATTGAGGGAGGAAAGGTTACGATGATTTGGACATGTACGCAGAGGAAGGTTGGACGTGTCAGTCAGGAGAGTCGAAGGATTACAAGTAGAAGGGTGGCGAGGGCAGGGGAGACCTAAGAGGACATTGAATAAGCAGATTCGGTTAGACCTAGTGGGATTAAACCTCTCTGAGGACATGACCTCTGATATGACGAGTTGGAGATGCCATATTACAGTTAAAGATACATAAGACTATATAGAGTAGTTATTTGCTTATTGACATCTATACTGATAGGAATAAGTGGGACATACTAGCGAGTATGTTGCATCTAGGCTAATTGTATTTTATCATTTAAGCGTAAAATGCAGTTATTTAGTTTGTTCGTTATTTGTGTTTAGGCATTTATTTTGTCAGGATGTATGTAGTGTATGGTTGAGATAAGTAGTTATTTTAGTTATATTAGCTTCCCCTTTATTCTTATCCTTATTCTTATTATTACTATTATTTTTCATTTTTATTTTCATTTTTTTAACTGGGGTTTTTCATTGAAACCATCTTCCCATCCTGCTGAGGGGTGGGGGTATAATTGTGTATATTCTACCCTCCCCAGACCCTGCCTAAGGGCGGGATTTACTGGATATGGTTGGTTTGGATACATATCAATACCTGAAACCAATTACACTTATATTCTAGCCGCATATAGATGTTCGGTTTAAGCATCCGAGTCTGGTTGGGCCTATTATCATCCTAGTATACATGCCACATTTCCCAAAAAAAATACATATTAAATGTGACGAAATTCCTTACCTTTATATCCTCCCCTCTGCATTTTATGTTTCGTCCTCAAAACTCGAGGTGCTTGGAAATAATTGAGGGTGTTCAGCTCGCATTTGTTCCTCTAATTCCCAAGTTGTTTTTGCAAAATGTCATCAAACGCAGGCGACACCAGCGCCCTGACAAAACTCTGGTGTCACCAGCGTTTAACTTGTGACACCATCGACACACACAAGAACACACAAAAATACAGAAACACACAGTATAAGGCTAAGGCGGGCGACATTCCGATCGGAAAGAAGAGAAATAGAGATCAATAACAACCGTGAGTGTGAAATCAGAGTAGTTCTTATTCGCCTCTTTTCTCGCCATATTCAGCCACCCATCCGATCTTAACCGATCACAACTCAAACAATCATGATTCCTCTCCTCATCCAACAACCCAGCAAGCTCCTTCATCCTCCCGATTGATAAAAGAAAAAGGGTCTTTCCGAATCTCACTATATTCTGCAATCCCCATCTCCACCACCCCCATCCCACCCCACTCGCATTCATCGAATCGCTCCTCCTCGCACAACAGCGCGTCAAAGATCGAACTCTGGGTAAGATTTAAAAAAACAGAAAAAGTTTGTCTCAGACGGGTTCCTTTTACCTCTCAAAGGCTTTCTTTTAAATCTTAACCAATTTTCTTTTTAAATCTTTACCTCTCAAAGGCTTTATTTTACCTCTCAAAGGGATTACTGCTCGTGTACGGTTTAAACCATCTTCTTCTCCACAGAAGTTGCAAAATTGAATCTTTCTCTCAGTGTCATCTTGTAGTTGGTATTTTTGCCATTTCCTTTTCTCCCCAGCAATGCAGAAATCGCAGTAACGATGACGGCGAAATCAGAGTAGTTCTCGTCTATTTTTTCTTCCCATCGGAATGTCGCCCTCTTCCAACTATTTTTATATTTTTGTGTGTGCTTGTGTGTGTCGCTACTGACACTAGCATCGAATACAAGCTAAACGCTGGTGACACCAGAGTTTTGTCAGGGCACTAGTGCAACCCACGTTTTGGGCATTTTGAAAAAATATTTTTTTACTTGTGGTACGAGAAAAAATTGGCCCAAGCTGCTTGCTCTTCACTATAGTTGGCCCATTGTACTTTCACATACAGTATTTGACGTGTTCTCATATTAATCACCTTGGTATCAATGATTCTCAAAGGGCCTTCGACTCTACTAAGATCCTCTGTGATGGGGAAGTTTTCTATCTCCAGGAAATGATTGGGGTCATGAATGTAGCGTCATAGCTGCGACACATGGAACACTGCATGTACCTTCGACAAACTTGGCAGTAGGGCTAATTCGTAAGAAACTTTACAAACCTTCCCTAGCACCTCAAAAGGTCCAATATAACGGAGACTTAGTTTGCCTCCTTTCCCAAAGTGGTTGATACCCTTGACTGGTGAAATTCTGAGATATGCTTTATCGGTTACTTGCGGAGAAAGGGGTCTACGTCTTAGGTCTGCCGAACTCTCTTGCCTATCTTGTGCCTTCTTTAGATTTTCGAGGATGACCAGGACCTTTTCCCTTGCCATCTGTACCAAGTCTGGCCCGGTAAGCTGTCGCTCGCCGACTTCATCCTAACATGTAGGTGATCGACAACATCATCCATATAAGGCTTTGTACGGTGCCATTCACAAGATTGCATGGTAGCTGTTATTGTATGCAAATTCCGCTAATGCCAAATATTCCACCCATAGTACCTTGAAATCAAGAACACATGCTCTAAGCATATCCTCTAATGTTTGAATTGTTCATTCAGATTCTCCATCCGTTTGTGGGTGATATGCTATACTCAGCTGCAACTTTGTTCCTAGAGCCTCATTGAAGCTCTGCCAATATGTTGATGTGAACTTGGAGTCTATGTCTGACACAATACTTACGGGTGCCCCATGTAACCTTACCTGTGATTAGTAAACTCTATTGCCATTTGATCTGCAGTATATTTCGTGTTGATCGACAGGAAATGTGCACTCTTGGTCAGGCAATCTATAATTACCCATATTGCATCATGCCCCTTCCTCGTTTTAGGAAGGCCCATCACAAAGTCCATTGAAATGTGTTTCCACTTCCATACCGGTATGTCCAATGATTATAGCTCTCCACCTGGTCGTTGGTGCTCTGCCATGACTTGTTGACACGTTTGACATCTGGATACAAATTCGGTCACTTCCATTTTTAAATTAGGCCACCAGTATTGCTTCCTTAAGTCTTGGTACATCTTTGTGGTTCACGGGTGTATAGACGTGGGGGGCGAATGTGTTTCCTTCAATAGTTCTTCCCTTCATGTTTTGTCCTCCAGTATCCATGTTTGGCCAAATTTCATAATCCTACCATCCGAACTTTGAGTGATAGCATTCCTCTCCTTTCTGTTGCTTTGAAGCGCTCCTTGTATTATGGCATCCGAGGCTTGGCTATCTCGTATCAACTGCACTAGGTTAGGCTCCAGGGTAAGTGCCGCGAGTTGACTGGTGACAGATCCAACTACTTCAATTCCGAGTTTACCCCTTTCCTTAGCAAGCATAGGGGGATAGTAGACCAATGTTCTTCCGACTAAGCACATCAGCCACTCTGTTAGCCTTCCCCGGATGGTACTGTATGTCTAACTCATAGTCTTTTATCAACTCCATCCATTTTTGTTGGCGTAAGTTGAGTTCCTTTTGCGTGAATATGTATTAGAGGCTCTTATGATCTGTGTACATCGTGTCCTGTAAAGGTAGTGCTTCCATATTTTCAATGCAAACACAACTGCTGCCAACTCTAGGTCGTGAGTCAGATAATTTGCCCCGTAGTTCTTTAGCTGGCGGGACACGCACGCTGCACTTTGTCTGACTACATTGATACACATCCCAAACCATCCTTTGATGCGTCACTGTATACTACAAATTTTTTTCCTTCTTGAGGTAATGCCAATACAGGTGCCGTAGATCGCTGCTTCAACGCACAAAAGCTCTTAGTGCATGCTTCGTCCCAGTGAAACTTCACCCCTTTTTGCGTGAGCCTTGTGAGAGTGTGCACAAGTTCGGAAAAGCGCTCAATGAACTTCTGATAATATCGTGCAAGCCCAAGAAAACTTCTTATCTCTGTGACATTTCGGGGGCAGGCCTGTTGGTGACTGCTTCTACCTTGGCGGGGTCAACTGCCACCCCTTGCGCTGATACGACATGCCCTAGAAATGACACCTCTTTCATCTAGAAGTCGAACTTGGTGAATTTTGCATATAATTTCTCATCTGGTAGTCGTTGTAGTATGATTCTCAGGTGTTGAGCATGTTGTCCCTCACTGGACGAGTAGACTAGAATATCATCAATGAACACTACTATGAATTTATCCAAAAACTCGCAAAACACATGATTAATCAAATTCATGAAGACCGTCGGTGCATTAATTAACCCAAATGGCATGACTAGAAATTTGTAGTGCCCATAACGCATCTCGAATGCTATTTTATGGATGTCTGCTTCCTTGACCTTCATTTGATAGTACCCCGAACGTAGATCAATTTTGAAAAATACCCTTGACCCAGCCAGTTGGTCAAACAAGTCATCTATTTTGGGTAATGGGTATTTATTCCTGATAGTTACATTGTTGAGTTCCTTGTAGTCTATGCATAGCCTCATACTTCCATCCTTCTTTTTGACGAATAAGACTGGAGCACCCCATGGCAAAATGCTAGGTCAAATTTATCCTCGATCAATTAGCTCCTACAACTGCAATTTAAGTTCCGTTAATTCCGAATAGCCATCTGGTAGGGTGCCCTCGAGACAAGGATAGCCCCGGGAACCAAATCGATACCAAACTCCACATCTTGATCAGGAGGTAACGGTGGCAACTCCTCTGGGAATACATCTTCGAATTCAGCGACCACCGGTATCTCCTTTATTGTTTTTGTTTCTAGAGGTACTCCTGACAGGAAGGCCAGATATGCAGTGTGCCCTCATTTGATTAGACGTCTATTTTGTATGGCTGATAACAAATTGACGGGGCTTATTACCTTTGTAGTCAATCCTTCATGGTATAGAAAGGGCTGGCAACCTGGAACTTGATACATTTATCTCAATTTGGGCATGATTAGCGGCTAACCAATCCATGCTCAGTATGATATCAAAGTCTTGAATATCTATCATCATGAGTTGTGCCGTGACTAGGTTCCCACCAATATTAATGGGGCATTCGTCAACCCCGTGGGTGGCAATTAATATTCTTTTAGCAGGAGATGTGACGAGGTAACAAATAGCTAACGGAGTGAGCGGTGCACACACCTTGGTAACAACGTCTTTTGAAATAAACGATCGTGTAGCTATGCAGTCAAATTGAGTAATAGCCATTCTTCCATAAACATTAAGGTTACATGTGATAACGGTGTCCAGTTTGTCCGCCTCCTCATTTGTAAGTGCAAAGACCCTCGCCTGACCGATAGGAGGATTTGTCCTGGCCACAACGTTAGTTGTGAGTGGCTGTCTAGGAGGGTTCTCCCTTCGCTGGTTCAACGTACAACGAGACCACCCATGACCAAGTTGTCTACAAGTGAAACAACGACGAGTTGCCCAACTATTGCTTGGGGCTCCAGGTCGCAAGGGTACCCGTGGGTTAGGCCGATACGGGTGATGGCGTGGGGAATTAATGGGATTTATAGGACCTGAGGGCTTGGCTTCGACTCTAATTCTATCTCTGATTCCACTCCATTCTATCTCTGATTCCACTCTTACCGCAGCATCCAGGAGAACATCAAAGTCAGTAGTGAGTACCCCTATGAGTTCCATGCGGTTGATGCTGAGTAGTCCCTGCTTGAACCGGTGCAATTTGAGTAATAGGTTTGACATAATCATGGGGGAGTATTGTCCTAGTTCGTCGGACCTTGCATTGAATTGTAGCACAGTCTCCCCTACATTCTGAGAACACTGATCAAATGCCACCATTTGTTTCGTCTGCCATCCTAGGGGTATGAAATGCTGAGAGAAAGCATCATGGAAGACGTTCCAGTTAATGGGCCCTCAGACTTCCAGTTCTCGAGCCACGCTATTCCACCATTCGCTCATGCCATCACCTAGGAAGGCGGTAGCAACTTCCACCTTAACCCCATCGGGAGTCTCTGACATCATTAATCCTTTTTCCACGGCTGCCATCCATTTTAAAGCTTCCTCGTGTCCCTTGTCTCCTTCAAGTTCGAAACACGCATCTTCTGCATTGCTACAAAGTAGTTCCGCAGCCCAGGGGGTTTGCTGCTGGAGTAGTCACCGCTGGTAGACGACTCGACATTGGGCCGGTTGTAGGTACCACACATAGGGTTGCAACCCACATGTTTAATGCATGTATTGCTTGAGCGAATAAATTCGGAGTTAATGTAGGCAGCGCATTCGGTACCTCACCATTGATTCTAGGTGCAGAAGAGGGCGGCACTTCCTGCGTGTCTTGTGCTCGGATACGTCTCCTCCGTGCCATTGCCTGCTCAACATCCGTCTAGCTCAGCATTTATCACAATTTCAAAAAAAAAATTATGCTTCTACCACATACTGCACCACTCAAAATTCATAACTTTTAAAAAATGGTTGCACAATTTAGACGTCCGTCGTACAATACTCAATTATGCAAACCACCATAGATTTCACAATCTTACCGTGCTTCTTGAGTAGCGTAATTTATGTCACCTGAGTCTAGAGGACACCATTAATATCTAACGCTAATCTTATATAAACCTCCTACCACTCCTCCCATCTTATCTTATCTTACTACCCTTCGCAATTTAAATTTCCACCAGGTCGAAACAGCATTCCAACAATCATCACCACATAAAATCACACCCATATACTTAACTGGTATTTCCCAGTGCCAGAAATATTAAGCATGGACCTGTCCTTCATCAACCAACCATTTCCAAAACGTAGGAAACCAAATATCTGAAATTAAAATCTTTTTCGAGGCCCAAAGTACCCATTCGATTCCTTTGTATTTCTCGGCTGTTTTCTTCACAGACACACTAATCAGTTACACAAGATGCTAGCAACTAAAATTTTGAAGAACATGATTTCACACAAAATTGACAAAGCGATTAAAATTTCAGCATACTGAAATTATGAGGAAAAAGTATAAAACTTCCGGTTAAAAAAACCTTATACGATTCTACATTATCTTTATGCTCACTTACTTGATACTCACGGCTTAGATTTTCTTTTTGTAATCCTAGTTGTAAAACGATTCAAGCACAATCTCATTTAAAATCTCCTGTTGTTCAAGACTCATGCCGTACTCCCTGTCCTATTTAATATGAATTTCCAATATCCTACATATCATCACAGAGTTTTAAAACCTTTAAGCTTCACAGTAAGTTATAAGAATTTATGTAAAGAAAATTTCAACCTAAAATAAGTTTGAAATCTAGTTTCCGTCCCACATGTCACCTACCAGAACCCAAGTACTCAACATCTAGACGATCCATACCTTAGTATTGAACCGAGGCTCACCTTAGCAGACAATCAAGACCACTCATACTGCAAAAAGTTTCAAATTAAAAAGAGTAGTACGGCTTTTATTCAAATGAAAATAACCAAACAAATAACAACTTCCTATGTGGCTTACGATAGCTCTTCACCTGATCACCATGGATTTAGGGAGCCTTTTATTCCTAATTTACCTCCCAATGCAATTTAATCCAACTGAATTGTCTATCTACTCCTCTCGACTGCTCTTCCTTACTCCTTATCTGTTGCATATTCAAGTTCAGTTGAGCTCCTTGCAGTTCCCTTCGCAGCTACAGCTCGTTGGGCAGAGGTTTCATCACCATTTGTCCCCAGTTGTCCTTGTGTTGGGATCTCCTCGTCGCTGGAGATGTTGATTACTGTGCTAACCATCAACTTCTAGGTCTGCCTCACTGGAGTTCTCATGCAGCAGCCAGTGTGTTGTTCAGTAGATCGGGTCTGTGCTGCAACTCCAGCTTGTTCTCGTGCTTGCTCCTTCAGCAGATGGTTCTCAAGGTTCATCTGAACGTATTTGTCTGCCTATTGAGCATATTTATCTGCCACAACGAACATAGCTTGTTGTAGGAGTGACACATAGTTCCTTAGTGTGGTGATATTGCGCCTTGCCTTAGCCAGTTCTTCCTCCCCACAAGCTCGCAGTTCACTTATCTCCTCACAGCTTGTTGCCAATTTGTTATTTTGTTCCTATAGCCAGCAACATCTTTCCTTCAGGCACATCAGTTCTTGGAACTGCGCTTTCACCAGAGTCAATCTTGGCCTCATTCCCTGCTAGCCACAATGTCCTGATGATTGCCCACGCCTCTGCATCTCTGCTATAACAACGAGAGGTAATTTGTCAACTCCGATACCAAACTGTAACATTCCCAAAAATTTGACGATAACAGGAAGGTCATTTATTCAATGCATAAAAAGATAGTTCACAATAACCAGGCCTTGGAGGGTAGCATACCTCCTCATAACAGGAAAGACAGAATTTAAATTAAAGGTCTAAGCCTTCAACAAGGTCTTTACAATTTAAGAGAAACATAAACTAGAATGTAATAACTCTTCTTCAGTCCGCATCCCTGTATCCACTCAAGGTCTACGTCCATGAGATGACTCGCCTAAATGTGAAATATAGGATGCAAAAGCAACGACATTTGTGAGCTTTAGAAGCTCAATAAGTAAAACCAACACTAAGGTTAACAACTTACATGCACTTCTAATGAAATATTTTTATAACATGAGTCAGGTGTGAAAATAAACAGTTTAGTGTAACATGCCTTTCAAAACGACTTTTACTTGTACTAAGGAAACGTAACAAGAATACTCCCTGTTAAAATTCTTGGTTATCACACAACAAGACGATCAGATGCATGAATAGGACTCCACGATTCATGCTTCCACTACGCATCACACTACACAGGGAGGTGCTCAACACGCGGGTTCCATACCCAACCGTAATCGATTCAACCGCCAACTTGAGGCCAATCATGCCCCACACAGCGGCTCCTAGCTCAGCCCAACTTATAACCAACACCTTCACGCCACACTTAGGACCGCATAGATACAGATCAATCTTTGTAACATTTTACTTCAAAAACAAGCATCAAACCTTTCCTAACTTCATACCCTGACTCCACAAACCTACTCGTGAAAGATCTATCAATTAAGACACCACATCAGACAATCTACCATGCATGTTAAAATCAAAACTTTAATGCCAAAGCTAGCATGATTTTTAGTAAAAGGATGAGCATCCAAGATTTTGGAAAACGAGAAGATTTTAATCATTCATGGGACTTGCATTTTAAAATCATACAGAATCGCCTCCCCCCAATTCAATAATCCATCAAAAATCCAGCAATGTAACCATGGCACACAAAATAGGAGATTTTACGAAAAGAATTATCCACAATTTGATAAATACCCCAAGTCTTTCGAAAGAAGAAAAAAAATAGAGAAGCAAGGGCTCAACCAGGAAATCAACAGTAAATAGAATAACTTCTCGCCAGGTTGCTTCACCCCAGAATGATAAGCACCTATTTAGGGCTTATTTCATGCATTAGTTTATATCGTTTCATTCCCTAAACACTAAGATTATGGCTCAAATCATGTTCATTTCAACTAGATTGGAGTAGAACACGCATATTCATAACTTATATCTATTCTAGCTTGATTTATACATGTTTTGGTAAGAATTAATCAAAGCTCAAGATCCACATTCAAGGGAGGCCGAATTGGAGATGATCTACATAGGTTCGGACCTTATACAACATTTGGACACCCTTAGGACGTGCCATATACATATTTTGGACTTCAAATTCAAATAAAAAAGTATATTCAAGTCTTGAGGACAAAACTACACAATTTGAAAAGATGCCAACCACCCTTCCAAAAGTTGTCTCTCCATTTTGGGAAAAGAGAGTGAAATTACTTCAGTAACCTTGCAGTAGCTGTATCTCACCAACAAAAGCGTGGAATAAGCTGAAATTTCACCAAGACCTTGGTGAAAGAGTCCTATACAATTTTCATGTTATCAAGAAGTCGAAAAATGAGTGGAGGATAGAGTTCCAGCACGATATATCACAAGGTATCCAGATTCTGCGCAATGACAATGCAGTCCCTTGTTCGGGTTGTTTATCTTAAACGGCTGGGAGGGTGACTTGTAATTTCACCAGAAACTAACCAGACGGGTCCTGAACAAATCCTATTCACACTTTGCAAGGGTTTGACGCCGCCAAGGGTGAGATAGATTCAAGTTTTTACAAGATATACATTCTGCATGAATGTCCATCTTACCCTTACTAAATGATGGATGCAAGTGAAGAATCAAAGGGGTGAGATGGTAAATGACAACCAAACCCTAACCTAGACATCCAAGAGCACCTCATTTGTGTGAAGGAGTTCGTGTATCTCTTTTCTCTCAACAAAA
>JAOYMZ010084395.1:0-11238 GCA_025802335.1 Pinguicula primuliflora
GATCTCTTCATCCATTGCTAAGGTCTTGAAATTTGAAGGATGATCGAGATTCACGGATTGCCATGGGTTTGTCCTCCCGTTAAATGTATCAGGTTCCAATGTGTGCAGTTTTAGTGTTTTCTTTCGTTCCTCAACAGCTTTCGCCTTCTCCAAAACATAAGGCAAATACTCATCAATCACTCTGTTCTTATGCTTCTTGTGAAAGGTCAGCAGAAAGTATCTGATTTCTGATTCCAACATGTGACAACCATACCCACTCTCATAAGGAACACTCCTGTACTTGTCCTTTTTAGTGACCATTTGCCATTTCAGGTGGAAACCACTGAACACATCAATGATCTCTTCATCCTTTTCAACGGTGACATGGATCGTCTTCTCCTTCTCCGGGAGCGAAACACGAAATCTGTTGGCGGATGGGCTTGCAATGGAGCTGATGTAAACCTGAGCAGCGCCGAAGAGGACATTCTTATTGAGTTCCTCATACTCATCGATGATTACTGTCGTCGTGCTTGATAATGCAGCCATGAAACGCCTGAACCTATCACTTAGATAGTACTGCAACCACGGTGGCATGATATCTTTCGCAACGGACCGGAGCAACACGATGGTGGCTGCCATTGAAGCTGCAGAGGAGAACAGTGCTGTCATGGATGGGAATTCAATATTTGAGAACATGATTTTCTTCTCCTTGTTCTCTGGGTTTGGAATGGTGAGTGATCTTATTTTTCTCAGTGTTGGTGGTATATAATATAATATTCCACAGTACTTGTGTAGAGACTGCTACAGACTGAGAACTACTTTGCCAACTTTTTTCCTTAAAACAGGGATCACTTAACCAGTACAATTTTATTCCTTTTGGTATGGTGATGTTACATTGTTGGACATTAAGTCAATATTTTGCTCGATTGATCTGTTGTGTACAATTCAATTTTTGTCACTCGGTTCGAAATAATTAGTAAGAAAAAAATTGCGTGAAGAATACATTACTGTTTTCCCCCACAATGGCCATATATATTTTGCATTCATTTTAGTAAATATTGTACTGGCAGAGACGGAGACAGGGGGAGCCGCCGCCCCAGTACCAACAAAATTTGTACCCGTAGAAAACACGTACGTCATATTTTTTTTTTTTTTTTTTGAAAATTACATGTAAGTCATTTTAAAGAGAATTTTAAGTGACAATGTTGGAGTGGAGGATGCTAGGTGTACCGGGCCTGGTACACCCAATGAAATTGCGCCAATTTTTTTTTTGAAATGTTTGGGAGAGCTAAGTTTCGAACCCAACTCCCATCAATGTTGGAGTGGAGGATGCTAGGTGTAACGGGTCCGGTACACCCACTGAAACTGCGTCAAAAAAAATTTCAAAATGTTTGGGAGAGGTGAGTTTCAAACCAGCGCACCCTCACCTCGCCCCCCAACCATGCGCGCTAGCCCCCCTCTACCATCTCGGCTAGAGCATAGTTTGATAATATTTGAACAGAAATATAATATGACATATTCCAAAGCCAAAAAACACAAAAGATATAAAAAACATACATAAAATTAAAAAAAATAATACTATAAAAATAAAATTAACATTAGCCGTCGAAAAAATCTAAAACCCTATTTAAATGTTATAAACCCAAGAGTTAAATATAAACCCAATGGCTAAATGCTATTTTTCTAAATTTTACTAAAATTTTTATTTTTTACTAATTATTTTATATTTATTACTAATTAATTTATTATTATTATTATTAATATAAAACTAATTTACTATATAATATAAAACTAATTAATTTATTATTACTGTGTACCGGGCCGGTACGAAATGGCCCGTACACGTACCTTTATTCAATGTAAAATCCTTCTTAACTAAGAATCCTTGTATTACTATTACTACTCTAACCCCCCAACCAAGTAACCCATTATCAAACCCTAACCCTACCCTATATATACATACACATTCACTACACTTTCCTGATACAACATTCGAGCCACTCTTCCCAGAAATAACTAGAGATTTCATTCGAAGTGAAGGCGAAAAAATCTGTGATGGCATCATTTTGCACCTCGAGCCCAGTTGATGACGGACGCGTTCCCATCCGTTGCAACTACAGCCACCTCCACAAGTGGCCGGATTCCGATTACGAGTTCGTCAAGTCGAGGAAATCCGCCGCCGACAACCTCCCGAACAAAGGACGCAGATCGATGTTCGGTCAGGCTAGGGTTACGGATGGTTACTCTTACCGTCAGTTTTACTTGAGAAGTTACACTTTCACGCGGGAGGAAGATACCAACGAGAAGGTGATCAGTTGGCTGGGGAGGATCGGAGATCACATAAAGCGGGGGCTGAGGAAGGTGAACAAGGGGCCGCGCTCCGCCCTGACGGCGGTTGTCCGGGCCTGCCGGGAGCATGCTTCTGCTACGGTTATGCAGAAGAGGATCTATGAGGCCCAGTCCGACCTGTTGATGGATGTGTTGGAGAAATACGGATATACCTTCGATTGGCTATATCCTGAATGAAAGGATATTATTTTTTCGGCAGTTCTTGTAAAGTTACATGCCCAAGAAATTAATGCTTCAGTTGTTGATGGTTTACCCAAAATTATGATGGTGTTCTTCATCAATTGTAATCAGGAGTGGTGTACATTCCAATGTAAATTTCATTATCGATACCTATCAAAAAAACATCAATATAGTTTGGAAGATTATCTAACAAAAAAAATCAATGGTCTTAAGATTATTTTCAGTAATATATTATACATATCGCAGTTGCCGATGGAAATCACCACGATGCGGTCAGCGATGGCAATGTTCCGGTCGTCAACATCGGAGTTGCAGGTTCAGGTGGAGAGAACGCAGAGCAGAATCGGGAATCGGGAGGTGAGAGGACCGAATGAAAGGATTCCAAGTATAATGAATGAGAAAACCCAAATTAGTCCTTATATTTTTGGGCCACGGTTTTTTAAATATGGGCTGCTGGATTTAATTGTGGAATATGAAATTGGGCGAGTGGGCTTGAATCAGACAAAAAATTATGGTTTATCTCGGCCCAGTTCGCCTGTTGGATCTGATTTATCTTCTGCACGGCCAGAAATTATTGGGCCTAATGGAGAAATTGGAGTATCTAATATTATGCAGGGAAATGATCGTGAAAAGAAACATGGGAAGTGGATTTTTGACTGCGGTATTACGGACACCATTACTTATGATCAGTCTGATATTCATTGTTTGAAAAATTCCAACAAGAAAGTCGTTCAAACAGCAAATGGTGAATTTGCCTAGGTCAAGAAAGCTGTTGTTATTACTATCTCTCCTACCATAAGAGTATCCAAATGCTTATATGTGCTGTCATTATCGTACAAGCTACTATCTATTAGCCATGTATCGATGGAGCTTAACTGCGTGGTCATGATGCACCCTACCTTCTGTGTTTTGCAGGATATTCGTTCGAGGAAGATAATTGGGCGTGACACTGAGAAGGATGGCCTGTATTACGTTGACGAAGTGGATTCGATGCCGGGAAGGAGACTCTTGACTCATGGGTTTAGCTACTCTAAAAGTTGGTTGTGGCACCGACATCTTAGTCATCCGTCTCACAAGTATCTTAGCCGTTTATTTCCTCAAGTTTCTAAAATTCCCTTAAACTGTGAGACATGTGCTTTATCTAAAATTCATAGACATTCATTTCCTATTTCAAATACTCGTATTCTAGATATTTTTTTCTTGGTACATTTAGATGTTTGGAGACCTGCTCCTTCCGTTGGGGCACAAGGATTTCGGTATTTTATTCTATTTATCGATAACTGTTCTAGAATGACTTGGGTTTATTTCCTTCTGCATAAATCTGAAGTTTTCGAAAAAAATTCCCAATTTTATCAAATGATCCTTACTCAGTTTAAGATCAAAATCCAAATTCTTAGATCCGATAATTGGGGGGGAGAATTTATGAACTATCAAATGGAAAAAAAATTCTGGAAAATGGATGATATACCAAACTACTTGATCCTATTCTCCCTAATAAAATGGTGTGGCCGAACGAAAAAATCGGTTTTTACTTGAGATTACACGATCTCTTATGATTGAGTTTAAAGTTCCCAAATTTTTTTGGCCTGAAGCTGTCTCTACTGCTACATATTTAGCCAATCGACTTCCCACCAAAATTCTAAATTTTCGAACACCTATTCTAATATTATCTTATTATTCTCGTATTCCTCAACCTCTAACTATTACTCCCCGCATATTTGGATGCTCTGTTTATGTTCATGTTCCTAAGGTGAATTGGTCGAAATTTGACCCGTGTTCGGAGAAATGTTTGTTCGTTGGATATGAAAAGTCCCAAAAGGGGTATTGTTGCTATAATCACCTCACTCGTCGGATGTTTGTCACCATGGATTGTGACTTTATCGAGACTGAATATTTCTATCATACACCTACCCAATCAAGAAATCAGGAGGAGAGTGATTCATGTGACGTCCTTGATTGGTTGAGCCCATTTTCCAGCGAGCTACCACAGTCTACAGTTGTGCCTCACGCACCATCGCTTCCATCATCTTCATCCACACTCCCAACCACATTATTTCATGTGCCTCACGCACAAGTCCTACCTGAGCCCATTCATGAGTCGAGTAGACCGTCCGCTTCGAAGCACGACGTCGACATAGTACAGTCAGACTTAGCAGAGCCACCCCCGATGTCTTCTTTGATGGATACTCCGGTAAGTACACTATCACCTAAGCCAGATATTTTTGTGGATATTGTGCCGTCTGATCATGATGCAGGATCCCAGTATCATGTTACTCCTGCTCGAGTTCTTCCAGATCGATCTATTAGGGGGATTTCTCGAAAAAGGTTCACTCCTGAGCATGCCCAAAGACTGAGAGATACCCCCTATTGCTGATGTCGTCAGGAGGAGCATGTTTGCATATGCTCGAGCTTTTGCTATTGCCGTTTATAGTGAGGATATTCCTCGAAATGAGAAAGAAGTACTACAGATTCTAGAGTGGAAATAATCCGTGGAGATTGAGATGAGTGCCCTTGAGAAGAATGAGACGTGAGACATATGTGACCTGCCTACGGGAAAGAAAATTGTTGGATGTCGATGGATTTTTACTATCAAAAGACAAGCAGACGGTACAATTAAGAGGTTCAAGGCTCGGCTACTGGCGAAAGGATATACCCAGACATATGGAGTTGACTAATCAAAGACGTTTTCTTCGATTGCCAAGCTATACACTATTCGGGTTCTGTTCTCACTTGCAACTAACCTGGATTGCCATCTTCACCAGTTTGATGTGAAGAACGCTTTTCTACACGGTGATTTATCTGAAGAGGTGTGTATGGCCCCACCACCTGATTTCTCGTCGGATTTCCGTGATCTTGAAGTATGCTGACTGAGTAAAGTATTATATGGTCTGAAGCAATCACCTAGAGCTTGGTTTGGGAGGTTCACTGTTGTTATGAAGAAATGTGGACACTCCCAGAGTAACTTTGATTGCACATTATTTTTGAAGCATCGAGCCCAAGGTATTACATATCTTATTATTTATGTGGATGACATGGTCATTACAGGAGATGATATTGATGAGATTGAAGAACTGAGAAAAAATATATTCCGAGAATTTGAGATGAAGGATCTGGGAATGTTGAAGTATTTCTTGGGTATTGAGGTGATGCGATCGAAACAAGAAATCTATATTTCTAAGAGAAAGTACATCCTGGATCTCCTTGCTGAAACATTGTTACTTGAATGCAAACCAGTTGATGCACTCATGGCATCCAATCTTGGATTGAAGATAGTAGAAGGAGCTGAGTCAACTGACAAAAATAGGTACCAGCATCTGCTGGGGAAATTGATATATCTTGCGCATACTCGACCAGATATTGCTTATGTTGTGGGAATTGTGAGCCAGTTTATGCACAATTCCCCGAAGGACCATATGGAGGTAGCCATAAGGATTTTACAGTACTTGAAAGGATCAACTGACACCGGTGTTTTATATGGCAGACATGGGCACCTAAGGGTTGAGGCCTATACTGATGCTGGCTGGGCCGGGAATCCTATGGATAGAAGATCTACATCTGGATACTTTACCTTTGTTGGAGGCAGTCTTATCACGTGGAGGAGTAAGAAGCAAAAGGTCGTGGCGAGATCAAGCACTGAGGCAGAGTTTCGAGGGATAGCCAGAGGAGTGACGGAGATTTTATGGCTTATCAAGCTAATGACCGAACTGGGTTTTCCACCTAAGGATGCGTGTTCGTTGAGATGTGATAGCAGGGTTGCTATTCATATATCTGAAAATTCAGTTCAACATGACCGTACTAAACATATTGAAATTGATCGACACTTCAGCAAGGAAAAGCTTGAAGGCGGGATTGTGATACTTCCATTTGTGAGATCTAAAAACCAGTTAGCAGACATCCTGACGAAAGCTATGAATGGTCAGGCCTTTCATGATGTGTTATCCAAGTTATGTGTCAGATATTCACCACCTAACTTGAGGGAGAGTATTAGGAATTAGATATGAAAAGAATTTGGCCAGTCCTTTCCATAATACGTGATCCATATTATTTAGGGATCACATAACTGGATTTATAGGATCATGGAAGATTATGTATTTGTCTATAAGTAACAAACCGTGTAAATCAATACTACAAAGAGAAACTTTTTCTCCATCTTTGATTTTCTTCCGCTTATCAATACGGAGCCCATCTTTGATATTAGCGGTGCCTTTGTTGAGACTACCGTTAACTTGCAAATCTTCCAATACCCAAAATAAATCTCATTTACATAAACCATTCAAAAATAACAACCAAGAAACCAAAACAAAATCAATATAGTTAGTGAAAGAAACTGACATTTGTCAACCGCCAATATTAAAATATTTATTACATAAATTCATATTATGGCCTATGTGCATTAAAATATAAATATTAAGTTCATATAATAGATAGATTTTTAATATTAAAGTCGACACTGTGATGGATAGGTTTCAGTTAATGACGTTAAAGTTCGGGTATATTATTTAACCCTCAGCCCTTGCCTTATTTTATATATTGACGTTCTTAATTAAATATAGTATATATGTTTGGTTTGGAGATCAGTTATTAAATAACTGCTTAAGGCTAAACTTATATATATACATGTAGTCTTTTTATGGTTATGAATAGTATGAGATAGATACTTTGTCTTGGCTAAATGAAAAGGCAAAGCAACTATTCTAAAAAGTGTAACATTTGACAAAACAACTATTCTAAAACGTGTAACCGAAAAGGTATAAAAGGAGGACATCAATAAGAAGATTTCAATCCATCAAAAGATCTATAAGAGATAAAAGGCTAAGGGAGGAAAAACCATAAGAATGATTGATCAATTCAAGACTTGCTAAACATTGATCAAGGTTAGTTTTTTCAATATCTCTTTTTTGCAATTTGTATGGTTGAATTAAGACAAATCTAGATCCTTATTTGAATTGATTTCACGAATAAAAAAAGCATTAAATTCTTACATATGGTATCAGAACTTTTGGTTTAGATTTGTTTAATTCACCATTAGGATAAATTTGTGAATTGATATTGGTGGTTCAATTGAACTGCGCATGAACCCTACATGAAACATTTCAATACAATATGTGCATATATGAGTTATGTCTTTATCCGTTTCTTGGATCAAGTATGCATTGAAATGTCCATGGCTCATGACTACATGTATATGCATGAAACTATGCATTAAATTTTAGAAATTTGTTATTGTTACCATGTGAATAAATATTCCATGTGATCAAGTCTCGAATTTATTTTTTATTAAATCGCTTCCGTTTCTACAAATTAAAGGTTCAATGTTTTTATAGAATATGACATGTTAGCATCAAAGTGGCCTTGTTGTATACAATTTGACATTGAAATAATAGTATTTATGATAATTGATCATGAATAAAGAGATGCTATAATGACTTGTATGTTTTAATGATGAATTGAACTAAAAAAAATTGAACTTATTATCTATATTCTAGGAGATCACCTAAAGGTGGATCATTGGATATGGTTAATAAAATAAAAAGTGTTATTATTTCTACCATGATTAAATAGTGTGTATACCCAAAGATAGCATGCTTGTTTAATTTGTGTATATTGTAATTAATTATTAAAGTAAAATTTGAATCGATGACAGTGCTTGCGAAGTATTTTCAAAAGGTTGCTTAAATGTTTGCTTTAAAGTTTGTTTGATTGTTCATGAATTTGTATTAAATTCTCATAGCACTAATAGGTAAGCATGTGTAAATATTTGCTGCTTCAGCTAATCTATGTGGATCAGCTAACTCTGTTGTGAAGTTCAATCGACTCAACTATAATGATTGGTCAGAACAAATTCGGTTTACACTAGGTGTAATGGGATTGGACCATGCAATTGTAGCTGAGAAAGAGCCATCAGCCATTACAGATAAAAGCTCTGAAACTGAAAAATCTCAATTCGAGGTTTGGGAGCGATCTAACAGGTTGAGCTTGAACCTTATGAGGATGACGATGACACACCTTCTATGCATAAGACTGAGAAATAAAAGATTTCATGCTGAAAATTAATGAGTGTTCACAATTGGATTTGGCGGACAAGTCTATTGTAGTCAGCCTAATGAACGAGCTAACTACGAAAAAGTTTGACTGGTCTCAACCTATCTATGATCATGTGACACACATGTCAAACTTGGCAGCAAAGTTCAAGACTTTTAGGATGGATGTAAGCGAGACTTTCTTAGTTCAGTTCATCATGAACTCTCTACCTTTTGAATTTAGACAGTTCCAAGTGAACTACAATACCATTAAAGATGAATGGAACTATCAAGAATTAAAAGCTATATTGGTTCAAGAGGAAGAGAGAATCAAGAAGATGAAGAATCAAGTTGTTAATCTTGTAGGTCTTGGAAGTGCCCCAGCAGCAGTAAAGCAAAACCAAGTAAGAAAGACAAGAAAGACAAGAAGAAGGATAAGGCTCTCATAAAGGGACCCGAGAGCCAAGTTCATAAGGAAAATAAGTGTTTCTTTGGCAAGAAAACGGGACACTTCAAGAAAGACTATCTAAAGAGGAAGGTCGGGTTCAACAAGAAAGGCATGCATTATGTTTTTGTTTGCTTTGAGTCAAACCTTATAGAAGTGCTTAATAATAGTTGGTGGATTGATTCTGGTGCTACTACTCATGTGTCCCATATTAAGCAGGGATTCAGTTCGATCAAGGCCATAAGAGGAGCTGAACAGTACTTGTTCATGGGAAACAGGATGAAGGCACGAATTGAGGGCATTGGGACTTATAGATTGATCTTGGCCACTGGATGTTATGTAGATCTTGAAGGATATCTGTATTCACCTGAATGTTCTAGAAATCTTATTTCTGTAAGTAGATTGGACAATTTAGGATTTCAGATTATATTTACTAGTGGTTGTTTTTCATTGTACCAAAATGATTACTTTTATGGTAGTGGTACTTTGTTTGACACACTTTACAGATTTAATCTTGATATGAAATTTTATGAATACTTATTTAATATAGAAAGTAGAGGCATCAAACGTAATACATCTAATGAAAATTCGGCTTTCTTGTGGCATCAAAGATTAAGTTACATTTCCAAGGGAAGAATAATGAGGTCGGTAAAGAATGCAATTTTTTCTTCATTGAATTTTTGTGACTTCGATGTGTGTATAGACTGCATTAAAGGAAAACAGACTAAACATACTACAAAAAAATTAGCAACGAGAAGCACTCAGCTTCTTGAGTTAGTACATATCGATATTTGTGGCCCATTTGACACTCCTTCTTAGAATGGTGAAAAGTACTTCATCACCTTTATAGATGATTACTCTCGTTATGGATACACATATTTGTTGAATGAAAAATCTTAAGCAATGAACATCCTTGAGGTGTTCATTAATGAAGTGGAAAGGCAATTTGATAGAAAAATGGAGATAGTTAGATCTGATAGAGGTGGTGAGTTTTATGGAAAATTCAATGAAAGTGGATAATGTACAGGTCCATTTGCAAAGTTACTTGCAAGTAGAGGTATCTGTGCACAATATACAATGTCTGGTACACCTAAGCAGACATTGTATGACTATATAGAGTAGTATTCGCTTATTTGACTTCTAGTGTGGTAAGACGAGTAGGCAGTTTTTATTTTAGTATAGTTATTTATTTATTTATTTTTATTTTATTTTATTTTATCGTTTTTTTTGAGTTGGGGGTCTCCACGGAAACGATCTCCCCGTCCTGTTGAGGGGTGGGCTATGATTGCGTACATCTTACCCTCCCCAGACCCTGCCTAAGGACGGGATTTACTGGGTATGTTTGGTTTGGTACACCTCAACAGAATGGTGTAGCTGAGAGGTGGAACCATAGATTAATGGGTATGGTTAGGAGCATGTTAAGTAATTATACTTTACCTCTTTCATTGTGGATTTATGCATTAAAGACTGCATCGTTTGTGCTTAATAGGGTTTCTAGTAAAGCGGTTCCTAAGACTCCTTATGAATTGTGGACATGGAGGAAACCCAGTTTAAGGCATCTTCGTGTTTGGGGTTGCCAAGTAGAAGTAAGGGCGTATAACCCACATGAAAAGAAACTTGATTCAAGGACTGTCAGTGGATCATTCATTGGCTATCCTGAAAAATCAAAGGGATATGTATTTTATTGTCCTACCCGTAGTACGAGAATAGTTGAGACGGGAAATGCTAGGTTCATTGAAAATGGTCAAACTAATGGGAGTAGTAAACCACGAAAGGTAGACATTCAAGAAATTCAGGTTGAAGTTCCTTCACCTGTTGTTGCACCTAAAGTTGTTGTTCCTATTGTTGCATCACAGTCAAATGACACAATAGATCATGATGAAGAGTGCCAACTCCACCAGATGAACCTGTCACAATTCAAGGAGGGAGTGGCATACCACAAGAATCATTAAGGCGATCTGTAAGGCTACCCACAAGGGGGAGGGAATCCCTCCCCCTTCATGTGGGAACCTGTTGTCGGTTCCCATATGGCCTCCCCACCCCCCCTTCCCCTTTCCACCACGTTTTGTGGTGGAAAAAGAGTGGAAGAAAATCCTTCCACTCTCTTTCCACCACATAATAATAAAAAACAATTAATAAATTAAAATAAAATATATTATAATTAATTAAAATATATTATACTTAATTTAAATATATTATAATATATCAAAATATATAAAATAAATTGAAATATGAAGAGTGGAATATGGAGGATAGATAAGAGAG
>JAOYMZ010084406.1:0-11237 GCA_025802335.1 Pinguicula primuliflora
ACGTCCACGGGAGAAGAGGAGAATCAATCCACTATAAACAGCGATACAAAGGAGACACAGAGAAAACGTAGAAGGTAGGAAAACCTCTCAAACCAGAGAGCCACAACCCAAGAGACACACAGGGAAAATCTCTCAAGTCGCCCAGACAAGAGAGCCACAACCAAGTCTCACATCTCTTCTTTTCTCTCAACCCCGTCTCTCTTTCTATTCTGCCTCTTTTCTCAACCCTAATGGCTAAGAGATCTAATATTTATACAGAAAAATAATTAAAATTCTTACACTAACTAATAATTCAAGTTAAATTAGAATTTTTAATTAAATAAAAAATCCCAACAACTAACAGGGTGTTTCTCTTTTCCTTGAATCTCTGCATTTGGATGTTATGACTGTGAAATCATTGTGGTGTCTTCATAACGATTTGAATGGTGCGTCTGTTTTTGAGTTTTAACTCCTGTCTGAACTGTGCTCTCGGTTGTAAGACTTGCCGTCGATTGGGAGGTTTCGTGAGACAGGGGAGGAGATGCCTTGTCTGATGGGTTCAGGACCGCCGTGGCAGGCGAGTGGTGGGAAACAGGGTGCGCTGATTTGGACACCCCCGTGGTGACGATGCGGCCGGGAGGAGGGGATCCAATAATAGGTGGGTGTGGTGAGGTCAACGCTGGCCGACGGTAGATTGGGGTCGACGTTCTTCACCATTGCCAAGGGCTTTCGGAGGACAGTTCTACCGAGGCATGGCGAAAGTGGAGGGGATGAGTGGTTTCCAAGCTTCTGCTAGCTGGAGGTTACTGACTGTGTTTTTCTCGTTACTGTGTGGTTTAAGCTGAGGTTTAATGGTTGTGTTTTTCCTTAACTGTGTGACTTAAGTTGGTTAAAATCTCATGCTGATGCGATTAATTTACGGGGGAAGGGGGCGTACACTGCAAAAAAGAATTGTATAGTGTGCAGTGCCTATGTGACACTCTGGGATTGGTGTGGCAGGTGGGCCGGTGTTTAACACTTTTGCACGGACCCGCTGACCGACCAATCCTACAGTGCCACGAGGGCACTGCACACTATACAATTCTTTTAGCATTGTATACTCCCCAAATCCCGGAGGAAGCTAGGGACTGGTGGGCGGTTTCACCTGTTTTTGAGAATAGGTTCACCCTGTTCTTGGAAACGCCCCGGCGTAAATGAGGGGAGGAGAATGTGTTGGACAATTTTTAGAATTACCCTGTCAGAATATTTTTTTTTTTAAATTGTCCTGCAGGTTACTTGCTCCCAGAGCGAGTAACTTTTAACCTTACTCGTTCTGGGAGTGAGTAAGTAATTACCTGGTGATTACGAACTTACTTGTTTCTGGAGTGAGTAAGTTTTAAGTTGACCGGTCCAAAAGTTTTTACTCGCTTCCAGAGCGAGTAAGAACTTTTCTCTATATATACCCAACCTCACCATCCCCAGACCACATCCCACAACGAGCAGAGCAGAGCAAGCAGCAACAAATCAGGTTTTTTATTTTATTATTTATTTATTTAATGTATTTATTTAATTTATGTATTAATATATGCATTTTATTTATGAATATATTGTAATTATGTATATACTGTATTTATGTATATAATGTATTTAGTTATTATTATATTTATATATTTAAGTTGTGTATTGTATTTATTTATATTGTGTATTTATTTAATTTATGTATTTAGTGTATTTATTTAGTTAGTTAGTGTATTGTATTAGCATTGTATTTATTTATTTATTTAGTGTATTGTATTTATTTAATGTATTGTATTTATTTTGTATATTGTATTTATTTATTTATTTAGTGTATTGAATTTATTTATGTATATTGTATTAATTTACTTATTTATTTATTTACTGAATGTATTTTATTTTTATTTTTTTTAATATTCGGGAGGCCCGTGGCCAAGAAACAAAAGTACATCGTTGATGTCAAATTGAAACTAAAACTAACTAAAACTCAAAAGCTAAAGAAAACGCCAGCTAATTGTAAAAGTAAATTATGGCGGCTGGAAAAGGTAGGATGCATGCCGGGGTGTAAGTTCTCATAGAAGCCTAACTTCACTTCCTGTCTCGTCGTGATTCACCTGATTTGTTTGCTCGTACTCCCGACAGCAATCGAAGTCAGGACGGCTAAGACTACTCTTGACAAGGTTATCTACTTCTTGATTACAGAGGCGGGGAATGTGTTGGATTTCGACTGATACAAATGATCACATATCGTCTAGATCCTTTTGATTAGCGGATTCGTCCCAACATCAGATCTCTGTGAATTTAAAATTCTGATGGCTTCCGTGGAGTCGCAGCGACAAACGGCGGAGCGAATGCCTAGGTTGTAAGCTTCCCTCAGTCCAATTAATATACCTCATAGTTCCGAAATCAATGGAGAGGAGGTGCCTATCTTTTGGAGAAAATTGAGGGATTTGCGTCCTTGCGGAGATACAATTATTCCTCCCACTCCTGCCTGATCTGTCGAGCTTACTCCGTCCGAATATAAGGTGTATCGCTCGGCATCCGAGTTTGATCTTGACTATTTGAGAATTGAATGTAGTAGCAGTGGAGCTAGCGAACGACAGGATTCGCAAACCTGTTTTGTTTCTTTGCTTTGCAGCTCGCAGCACCTGTGAGTTTCCTTCACGATAGCTGTGATCCGAATGGAGAGGCGAAAAGCAGTGGCCTTGTCTTGACCAACATGCTATCCCAAACCATGTTGCCCATGGAATATTGCTTGTCGTTGAGTTATCTAGCAAGTTAGCAGCAATCCAGGATTGAGGACATGTCTCCGACCAGAATTCAGTAGAGCGTTGACCTGGAAGCTCAATCCATACTCTGCCACTTCTAAAATAGTCCCTGAGAACATGTAGGATGGTTTCGTGTCCGGAACATAGATGACATTTCGGACTGTCCGTAATGGGTCTCCGTCAGCATTCAGGGTTAGTCCACAGAAGTCCTCGAAAGATTTTCCACGCAAACACTCTGATTCGTTCCGGGACTTTTAGTCTCCAAATGTGTCTCCATACTTGTAGATCCATATTCCAGGTCGATGATTTGAGCAGTTGGAAGGCTGAAGCAGTGGTGAAGCAACCATTGGGTGACATTTTCCAGCCTTGCGTATCTATCCCCATTTGCGGGTCCGACGGGGGAATACCTCGGATTGCCTTTAGAGTTGGTTCTGGTAGTAGAAGGTTGAGACTCCCCCAATTCCATGTTCCTGCAGGAGAAGAGTAACCAGCAACAGTATTATTTAACTCAGAGGGAGGGATCGGTTGACATGCCTGAAGCAATAGGGGTCCGTGTGAAGGAACCCAGTTGTCCAGCCATAATTTGCATAATTGTCCGTCTCCTATCACCCAGATCAGTCCTGTTAACAGTGTGTTCCATAGTTTCTGGAGGTGTGAGAGGAGTGCGGATGCTCTGCCTTTCAGAGCTTCACTTAGCAAATTCATCCTGTCTAAATTGTATTTGGCCAGAAAGATGGTGGTCCACATCCTTGATATAGGAGATATTAGTTCCCATGCGAGTTTCAGAATCAAAGCCGAATTGTTTCCTGAGCCTTCCGGAGACCTAAACCGCCATTCGTCTTTGGCTGGCAAACGTCGTCCCTGTTGAGCATAGCAAAGCCGCGACTCGAGTTGTTACTGCCCCAGAGGAATCTACGGCTGACTTTGTCGATATCATGACATGTAGACTTCAATAGCAATTGAGACTGCATGATATGCCCCAGAATATTGTTCAATACGGAGCTGCATAGCATGAGCCGACCCACTAAGGATATTTTCTGGGCTGCCCAAGAAGTAGCTCGAAGTTGCAGTTTCTGAATCAACGGGTTGAGGGTTTCTCTTTTCTGTCGACCTTGGTAAATTTCCGCCCCAAGATACTTCCTGAATTGGGATACTGCAGGAATGTCCAAAATATCACAGATGTTCTGTTTTGATGACCCCGAAATATTTGATGAGAAATAGATACTGGATTTCTCTTTGTTTATCTCCAGTCCTGACGATTCTGCAAAGGACTCCATCGTCCTCAACATTAGAGCTGCCTGGGTATTTGTTGCTTCTCCGAATAGTACTAGATCATCCGCATATAACAAGTGCAAAAGAGGAACCTTATTTCGACCGAATAGCATAGGTTTCCAATCACCTTGGGTTTCCATCCAGGAGATCATTTGCGAGAGGCGCTCGATATAGAGGACGAAAAGATATGGGAAAATCGGGTCTCCCTGTCGGACTCCCCTTTGAGGTTTGAAGGACGGGCCTAGTTTTCCATCCCATAATACCTTAGGGAACTAGTAGTGAGAGAGTTTATGATCAGTCGGGATTAGAACTCAGGAATCCCAACGCACTCTAGAGTGTCCCGTATGAAGGACCATTTTACACGATCAAACGCCTTCATTAGATCCACCCGCACCACCATCCATTTTGAGCGAGCTTTACTGCGCTCGATTTCATGAACTACCTCCTGCACGGTGATGATATTATCCTTGATGCTGCGCCCTTTAATGAACCCGGTTTGATGCAACGATATGAACTCATCCATTACTTCCTTCAAACGGTTGGCAATGATTTTGGTAATGATCTTGGCTGCAATGTTTATTAGATGGGCCGAAAATGACTTGGTAGGGACGGCTCTTTCACTTTGGAGATTAACACAATAGTGCTTTCCTTGATCCTAGAATCTATGATCCCAGTATCAAACGCATCCCGGACCATACTCCGCAGTGTAGGTACAATCATGGTCCAATTCTGTTGGTAGAAACATGGATTAAAC
Source organism: Pinguicula primuliflora (assembly GCA_025802335.1). Taxonomy (NCBI): domain Eukaryota; kingdom Viridiplantae; phylum Streptophyta; class Magnoliopsida; order Lamiales; family Lentibulariaceae; genus Pinguicula; species Pinguicula primuliflora. The sequence continues at coordinate 4,768 of JAOYMZ010084406.1, forward strand.
CCATCCGGGCCAGCCGCCTTGTGAGGACACATGTCGAATACAGCCTGCTGAACTTCCCCTATCTCCACAACCCGTTGAAGTATCCTCAGTGTCTGAGTGGAAATAGCTGGAAATCGCGTTGCCCCGGCATGATATATAGGACTTGCAGGCTGCGAATCACTGTATAGCTTTTGAAAGAAGTCGGTGATGATTTGTGCAATCTGATTTCTATCAGTCGTCCATTCTCTAGGAGCTACTCGAAGACGCGTTGTTACCGAACGTATGCTTCTTGTGCGATGTAAAGTGTGGAAGGACCTTGTATTACAGTCACCTTCTATAATCCAGTAAGCCTTCCTGTTCAGCATTTTAAGCTCATGTTCTTGACTTAGAATCTTTTCCAGTGTGAAACATAGAGATGCTTCCAATTTCACCAGGCCTTTATCTATGTTGAAAGGATCCTTTTTCTGTATGCCTTCCAATCTTCCCAAGATTCTGCGTTTCTCTATGTTTAGGTCCCCGAAATACGATGTTTTCCACTCTGGTATCTGCTCTTGGATGTGTAGGAGGGCCTCCTGCAAGCATCCACCCTTGGCCCAGGTAGAAGCCAGCCAAGATTCCCAATTCTCGTGTATTGCCCATGCCGATAAGTATCGAAAAGGTTTGCTCTTCCGTTCAACAGACCCTGTGTACTCCAACGAGGTAATAAGGGCGCAGTGATCTGATGATAATCTAGCAGAATGCCGGACTGCAATACTGTCAAAAAGATATTCGGCTGCCGAATTGTACAGCACCCTATCCAGTCGTTCAAGGCATTGTCCTCTTCGCCAAGTAAATTTTGACCCCGAGAACCCTCCATCAATTAGTACACCTTAAGAAATGAATTCCCAAAATTTTGCACAGCCATTGGAGGGCCGTCCCCCAGATTTCTCCTCATGACTGACATAGGCATTGAAATCTCCCATTAATAGCCATGGAGACGTAATCGAATCCGCCAGTCTGGTCAGATTATTCCACAACGACCTACGAGTAACAGCCTGAGGGCTTCCATATACTGTGGTGCATAGAAAGGGAAGACATTGACCCATCGTAATCACCATATGAATATATTGCCAGTTGTTCTCAATCACTTGAATTTGTGCATCAGTTTTCCACAATACCAAAATTCCTCCAGAGAAACCCACAACATTGATTCTGTGAGAGAAAGGGAAACCAGAATTTCGAATAACTGCTGCTGCCACTTGTTGCCCGATTCTGGGTTCAAGCAATATATCAACAGATATCCTGTAAATTTGCACAAAGTATAACAGAGTAGCAAGAGTAGAAGAAGTTGTCATGCCCTGGCAATTCCAACACAGTAGATTGTATGAAGACATAAAAGAGATGAATAGAGTAAAGATGGAACCGGTAACTGGAGGCCTACACCGTCATTGTATGTTCTGATCTTCGGGGGGAACCTCAGATTCAGTATCCATAGCTTGCACTTCTACATCCGAAAAGTCCGGAGATTGTACGGAGAGAAAAATCACAATTCAGAAACCTGGTTGTATTTTATTTATTTTGTGTATTATTTTCATGATAATTGTATTTATTTATTGATTGTAACCATGAGTTATGGAGAGAGTTCTAGTTCGCAGAGTCAGAGACGTGGCTTACACTATTCCGATTCGACGGAGGTAATCAGTGATTTAGCACATCATAGAAGTACACAAGTACTGAATAGAGAGGTCAAGCGTGATGAGACTATTACGCCCAAACATTCGGATAAATATGTTCGTGCAGTTGCTTTACACTCTCGAGTTCAGCATTATTTATATAATATTGGATTTTGGGGGCATATTTGGCCTATGATATGAGGGAGGATCATCATTTTTCACTGCGTTGATTAAGAGGTGGCAGCTAGTCACGCATACATTTTGGTTTCCTTTCGGTGAGTGTACAATCACTCTCCAAGGCATATCTATAATATGGGAGTTACCGATCGATGGTGCTCCGATCATTAGCCCTGATAATGTGCCGTATACCAACGAGGAGATCATGCAGCATATGCGGGCATACTATGGTATGCCGTGCGCAGCTATCGACATTCGAAATCATGGTATTAAGATCACATCACTCAGACGGTGGCTCACACGTGCTGAGGGTCGGATTACGGATCGTAGCACTGACCAGGAGGTTCTATTTTGTGCTCGAGGCATGATGGCGTTGCCGGATCCTGCCATTATCGATTATTATATACTTACTAATAAAAAATGAAAATGGTTCATTCGTGCGTTGATAATCTTCCCGAGGTATGCTGTACATAATTAAGTACACGTAACAAAACGACGTTGTTTTGTTATAAACACACATTTTTTTTACAAAACGACGTCGTTTGATGAGGTATACATAATTAAAAAAAATAAAAAAAATAAACTACCCTTACTATTTTACAATCTTCCCAATGTTGGACGTTGCAACCGAATCTTCTCAATCAACAAGATCATGAGTACGGATGCTCCTCCAACATGAATCTAAACGTGGATGCCGAGAAGCTGTAACCAGAATAAATGGGCTGCAGTTGAGTGATCTGCCTACATTTTTTCATCTGTTCATGGTCTCGAGGAACAGGAGTGACGATGGCTCTCAATTTCGGAGATGGTGGCAAAGATCGACTGCTTACACAAAGGAGTTATTCTGATGTTGAATCCCATGATTCTTACTTCAGACCAGGGATCGAGGGATGCTTGAGACGGGTTTTCAGAATCATGGGCGAGAGGGTGTCGAGAGGGTGGGAGAATTTGAAGCAAATTGCAGTTAGTGCATACGAAATGGGGAGATCCGACCCGAGGAAGGCGGTGTTTGCGGCGAAGATGGGCACGGCTCTGTCTCTTGTTTCTCTGCTGATATTTTTCAAGGAGCCTTCAACTTATGTTACCAAGCATTCAATCTGGGCTATTCTCACTGTCGTCGTTGTGTTCGAGTTTAGTATTGGTGAGTTGGAATTGCGTGCAAGTTCTTTCCAGTCGACGGATTTTGCTTCACGGACCATTTGATTTGATGTTTGTGATCGTATTGTGACTGTATCCATTCAATTAGTGAGTAGTGTATTATCTTGAGATCACACATTACTATTTACTTGTTCACTATTCAGCATGGCATGACTTCTATTGGGCAGCAGATAAGTAGGTTGGCTCTTAATTTTGTCTGTTTGGAGTCACAGCAGTTGGTTTATGATTCGATTTGGATGTTTCAGAATATTTTTGTTTTGGTTAGTGAGATGCTTCTATAATGGAATGCTATAAGTTCATCGTGCTGCGATTAGCATCTTAACTGTTTCATTGTTTCAGGAGCTACACTGAACAAAGGGTTTAATCGAGCGTTGGGGACCATATCTGCTGGAGGACTCTCTCTTGGGATAGCAGAATTGGCTAAGATGGCTGGAGAGCTACAGGAAGTTGTGGTTGTGATCAACATATTTATTGCAGGTCAGTAAGTCCCCCTTAGTTGCAGTCGGAAGATGATATTTCTATGCTTTTGCTTAATATAACTTAGCTTTTATCTCAAATGGGCGGTCGGGAAGTGATTCGGTTAGTTATTACTGGAATTCAAACCCATCTGCAAAATGGATTAATACCTTTAGAGACAGCATGAATATGCGGTTAATGTGGATTGTTTCTTAAGATGAGATATGAGAATGCCGACTTGCAAGCATCTCCTCAGTGAGGTTCTCAGTTGGGTTATTAGTGCATCTGATTAGTTTGTTCTACAATTTCCTTGGCTGCAGGTTTTTTGGCTAGTTATTTGAAACTGCATCCTGCTATGAAGCAGTACGAATATGGCTTTCGGGTGTTCTTATTGACATTCTGTATTGTACTAGTATCTGGATCTACAGACTTTACTCAAACTGCTGTTTCTAGATTGCTTCTAATTGGGGTTGGTGCTGGTGTTTGCTTAGTCATGAATTTATGCATTTTTCCCATTTGGGCTGGAGAAGATCTGCATAAGCTGGTTGTAAAAAACTTTAAAGGGGTTGCTGCATCTTTGGAAGGTGAAGACCTTATTTCAGCTTGATGACTTCCATCATGTTCTTACGCGATACTCCTTTCTTTCATTATTAGGTTGTTTGCTTATATGCCAACTCTTCTGTTCAGGCTGTGTGAATATGTACCTGCAATCTGTTGAGTACTCTAGAATTCCATCAAAAATTCTTGTCTACCAGGCTTCTGATGATCCTCTTTATAAGGGGTATAGAGCTGCTGTGGAGTCCACTAGCCAAGAGGAAACTCTGGTATTATGCCTTTACAACTCAGTAAGTTGAAAATACTCTGTGAGAGCAATGCATTTGGTAGTTCTAACTGATCATGATGCAGTTAAGTTTTGCGATATGGGAACCACCTCATGGCCGTTACAGAATGTTGAATTATCCTTGGAGTAGCTATGTTAAAGTTAGCGGTGCTCTAAGGCACTGTGCTTTCATGGTGATGGCATTACATGGGAGTATTCTTTCTGAAATACAGGTATTGCAGTTAAAATGATACCTCTCTGGTCCTTTTAACTACATTGCAAATCTTCTAGCTTCGTTACATTGCCAATCTTGTGGTTGCATTCTATTGTACATGTCAAATGTTGTAGTTGTTCTGCTTTTATTTTTCAAGTGTAAAGCATAGAGTCCAATCAAATTGAGCTTTGGGTACTCCGATTTGGTTTAAGCTATGGTTTACAGGCTTTAAAAGTTGTTTTAACCTGGCTAAATTGTGGGGCATTTGATTTCTTTATAGGTGTTAGAGTTAAGTATGCACTATCACCTGTTTAACTGTTTTCAACTCAAATGCTTTCGATATTGGAAATTTTTCTAGAGCTGTGTTAATCCTGATTGCGAGTAGCACCATGTTGTCTCAAATGGTTACCTATTTGCAAAAGCGAGCATATGCATGTCTGAAGTGTTTTGGAAATGAAACAGCATAGTTTTTTGTTATTTTAACTTATGCTATTTTTCCTACAGCCACCGGCCGAACTTAGATTGGTATTTAAGGATCAAATCCAGAAAGTCGGTTCAGAAGGAGCAAAAGTTTTGCGGATCCTGGGAGAAAAGGTCGAAAAGATGGAGAGAATGAGCCCAGGAGACCTACTCCAGGAGGTTCATGATGCTGCTGAAGATTTGCAACTGTTGATTGATCAGAAATCTTATCTTTTGGTAAACTCAGAGAGTTGGGAAACTAAGAAACCTCCTGGTAATTATGCTGATCCGGAGCAAGTTCAGGAGCTCCAAGAAAACGAATTCAAGCCTCCTCAGTTGTTGAACTCCCTTAGTTCTCTGAATCAAAGATCCCTTCTCATACAACGATACAATGACTCCACATTTGGAAACAGGAGCATCAGCATGTCTGTTTCCAGATTGGGAGCTGTAGAAGATTCACTAGCACAGCAGACAATGTGGCCATCGAGACTCTCCATCCTTGGTGATGCCATTCTCAACGAACGAGAAGTGAGGACATATGAAAGTGCAACAGCACTGTCTCTTGCAACATTTACTTCTCTGTTGATCGAGTTTGTTGCCAGGCTTCAGAATATTGTCAACTCATTCGAAGAACTCAGCGAGAAAGCGAAATTCAAGGAACCCGCAGAACCAACAACACAAACGAAACCAGCCCATGCTTCCGGTCCCGGCTGACCAAATTTTTTTTGGCCGTCCTCTGCCACAATTTTTTGTTGGTACTCACACGGCAAGTATCTAAGGCATAAGCATTTTATTTGATCCTTAGTTGACGAATTATAGAAAACTTACCTGGATGTCTCTGACGGTTGGTCTAGAAGTTATGCGTATCTTCCTTGTGCCTAACTGTGAGATGAATTTGCTTACCTACTTCTGTGAGCCATTTGAGTGTTAGGGTCCTGTTTTGTGTTGGCATAGAAACTTCAGCTGCAGTACTTAAGGCAGCGAGTAATCCTCATGGGAAATGTTCTTATGCCTACTGGACATAACCACTTGAATCTGCAAAAGGGAAGGATGATAGTTAGAGTTTAAGTCTTTCAATTTTTCAGTGTCTACCTGCATAATTGGTTCCCTGGAACCAATATGAATTGTTGTGCTTGCTTCCTCTAAAGTTCTTGATCTCATTGGCAGCGTTCTCCCATTTTCACAGTTTGATTTACTGTTGGACTATTTTTTTTTGGATGATGTAAGTAATCCCGAGTAGCTAAATTCAATGTCCTATCTCAATACTACGGTAGGTAAGGAGATAAGCCACATTTGGCAAGGCATATATGACAGTTTTATGTTGCTGAAGTGATTTGATACCATGACCTTTGAGTGCAATTGTTTCCTGAGCTGCTATTGAGGCCTCTCTATTCTGGTTGATGTTGATCTTTTAGTACCTGTTGTGTGCATGCTACAGCTGTGGCTAGGGCTGTCAACCTGTACTGGTTACCGATGGTTCGGTAACCGAAAATTCGATTACCGAACTGTTACCGATAACGGTACCGGTTTCCTTGTAACGAAGCCCGTCGGTACA
>JAOYMZ010084417.1:0-11237 GCA_025802335.1 Pinguicula primuliflora
TATGGCTTGCGATACCTTCTTGAAGATTGTTCAAAAGTGCAAGCGTAAATTTGTTATTGTTCAGGTACTTTCAGTTTGTTGTCGTCTTCTCATGATATATTAATTATAAGGTGAATCAATTTCATTCATGCTAATATTTATTTACCAGGTTGGCGAAAGTGAGCCATTTGTATCAGAGCTCTTAACTACTCTTGGAGTGACTATTGCAGATCTTGAGCCCCATCAGATCCATTCCTTCTATGAATCTGTATGTCATCTCTGTAGGGCATGTGCTCAGAGCAGCAATGCTTATTATGTTTTTGTCTAAGCACCAGTGACATACCATAGTATTCGATGAGGCCATTTAAATTTCACCTGATTTCCACTAGGTGGGTCATATGATACAAGCAGAATCAGATCCACATAAGAGGGATGAGTATTTGCAACGACTGATGGAGCTTCCTAATCAGGTTAGAATTTCCAAATAAGATTTGTGTTGGAAATTTCAATCTGATTTATTATACTTCCTTTTTTGCATAACACCTGTCTTTATGAATGACTTTTAACGTGACTAGTAAATTCTGCAGAAATGGGCTGAGATTATAGGGCAGGCACGTCAAAGTGTAGATTTCTTGAAAGATCAAGATATCATACGGGCTGTACTCAATATTCTGCAGGTCTGTCAGTTAGCATTTCTTTTGCATGTACTGGCATAATAATTTAATCGCATGTGATTCTTTTTCGTGTTGTAGGCTTCGAATTTATGAAAAAACTATTTGGGATTTGAATAAGAGTCTATCATCAAGATTGAAATTTGAATTGAACCAATCACTATTTTATTTTTATTTTTTGTTTGGAGAGTGGGATTAAGATTAGAAGGTTGACTTTTCGATTGACTCAACTAGGAGACCTCTGATGAGTCTCCAAAAATACGATTAATCAGCTTACTGGACTTATTTATTTTATCATTTTTGTGAATGCTTTCTGTGTAATTATGTCTTGAATAAGCCAAATAACTGGTGTTTGTTTTAGAACTATAGCGAGTCCCCGCGTTGATAATTAATAATGAACGATGGTGAAGTTCTATTTTTTAAAACTATGTATCATTCCCTCGAGACCGTATTGCTTTTTAATAAAACATTTGGAAACAATCCTGGTTATTTGTATGTACTTTCTGATTCTGCTGTATGACAATCTAATTTGTTAATCTAACAATATGATGGCCCCGGAAATATTATCTGTAGCAAATTGACAATACAATTCTGTAATTCAGGACTGGAAATATTTTGGTATATAAAAATCTGTTCTTTGTATATTTTGTGTTTTCATCGCTCCCTCTGATTTACTCTTGATGGCATCGTTCCTCCAGACAAATACCAGTGCTGCTACATCTTTGGGGACATGTTTTTTGCCACAGATATCTGGTATCTTTCTGGACACGCTGATTGTGTATAGGTTTGTCAAACATCTCCATTCTCTCTATTTGCTATCTAATGCCATGTTCATTATGATTAACTTTTGTTTGCATGTCACAGAATGTACAGCGAACTCATATCTGCCAGCATTGCCCAAGGAGGGCCCCATGCTTCTCGAACATCTGTGGTGAAACTCTTGCGGTAGCTTCCTGGTGCAGAATTAGTGTTTGCTTACTTATTTACCTCTTTATGCTTATTTATAATCTTTTCCATTCTAAACAGTTCAGTTAAGAGGGAAACACTGAAGCTCGTGGAGACATTTTTGGACAAAGCTGAAGATCAACCACATATTGGGAAACAGTTTGTGCCTCCAATGATGGATCCGGTGCTTGGTGACTACTCAAGGAATGTGCCCGATGCACGGGAATCAGAAGTTCTCTCTCTATTTGCTACGATAATAAATAAGTATGCTATTGCCTTTGTTGCTTTTGGTTTTCTTTATGTAATGCTGACATCTTGAAACAATAATCTATTTTCACTGTCGTTTCATCCTGTATGTTTTGTTCAAGTAAAAGTTATTATAAAGCAAGACTTGAGCTTTGTAGTGATATCGTTGGTATGCTGTTGAATGGTTACACTGCTCCCCAGTAACACTGAAATCTTTTTTGTTATTGGCTTTGATGGCGGATACTTAAATCTAGAAACACAAACTCGTTAAAATGTAATATTATAGTTTTTTTTATGTGATTTGACACCATGCATTGTTTAGGTACAAACAGGCAATGATTGATGATGTACCGCAGATATTTGAGGCTGTTTTTCAATGCACCCTGGAGGTCTGTAAACTCATATCCTTTGATCCATTTCATTTGTTTACGTAATCATTTTCCTGGAAGATTGCATTACTATTACTGAGATGCCGAAGGTATTTGAATTTTGTTGTTGCAATAAACAGATGTCTAGAACTTACAATGCACGTATTCCTTCCTTCCTTGCGAACACAAATTTTTTAGATGTTTACCGTTGCATAAATATGCATTTAATCATTGTAAGGAGTCGGCCATTAATTTAAGTTTATTCACATGACCCGATGCTGCGCTTGCTGGTCATTTACGTTGCTTTCTCAGTTGCATTTGGAAACTGAGTACATAGGGGATGAAACATTTAAGGTTTTAAATTTGGTGATCGTAGGAAGCCTGATTTTATGGCTGTTGGGGCAGCTAAATTTCTGTTGGATTGATTGCATTGTTGATTCCTTCCAGATGATTACCAAAAACTTCGAAGACTATCCTGAGCACAGGCTCAAGTTTTTTTCGTTGCTGCGGGCCATTGCAACTCATTGTTTTACTGCTCTAATCCACTTGTCAAGCGAGGTATAATACCAGGAGAATTGACCATTGCTTCTTGGTTTGAGATTTTGTTTCTGTATTCGTATCCCCTTCTAATGTATTCTGCTGTCCTGCGGTTTGTTTTCCAGCAACTTAAGCTCATCATGGATTCCATCATATGGGCTTTCCGGCATACTGAGCGAAATATTGCCGAAACTGGACTCATTCTCTTGCTGGAAATGCTGAAAAACTTTCAGGTGCATTTCTAGTTAGTTTGTTTTCTGAGTAGATAATCCTTGATGATTCACCTTACATAATCTTCTATGTTTCTTCAGGCATCTGAGTTCTGTAATCAGTTCTACAGGACCTATTTCTTGACAATAGAACAAGAGATATTTGCAGTTTTGACCGACACATTTCATAAACCTGGTTTTAAGTTGCATGTTCTAGTGCTGCAACACTTATTCTGCCTGGTAAAATATTTCTTTATATTTTTATTCTTGAATTCCCTTTTCATTTAACCATTATCAATACAATTATTCAAAAAAAAATTTGGTTCATCTTTGTTTTCTACTGTCTTGTGTTCTTTTCTCTGTTCTGTATGAATCTGCTCGGTCTTAGGATTAACTACTTTTGCAACAATTACAGGTGGAATCTGGTGTCCTCACTGAACCTCTTTGGGATGCTGCAACGGTTCATTATCCTTACGAAAGCAATGCCGTGTTTGTTAGGGAAAACTCAATTAAACTTTTAAGTTCCTCCTTTCCCAACATGACAACTGCTGAGGTAGTTAACAAACATTTCCGGTCATTTTCAAGCTGGATAACGTGTGCAGTCGCTTTACTGATCCGATCTCTTTATTTCAGGTAACCCAATTTGTGAATGGGCTTTTTGAATCGAGACTTGATCTTTCAGTTTTCAAGAACCACATAAGAGATTTTCTTGTGCAGTCCAAAGAATTCTCAGCTCAGGTATAAATATTCGTTCCCAGTTAGTTGGCAATTTTTTGGGAACTTTTGGTTTGACAATTTTACATATTTCTGAAACATCAAAATGCTGGGAAGTATGCAACTTTTGCCCATTCTATTTGTAACTTTAAGTGAATTGTTGACATCCGTTTTAACATGTTAATAAAATCGTGCTGTTATTTTCCACGTGGCTGTACTTACCTTGCATTTGAAATGGTATCAATTCATTCAGTCCGAGTAATAATATATCACACTTCAAACACACTTCTGCCACGTGGTAGGAGAGCATTAGATCACAAGTTGGTGTGTTATTTTTAACACTATGACAAAAGTGTGCTTGAAGCGTCTAATTTGAAGTGTGTTATATCATTGTTCAGGATGGGATGTGAGACCCCGTTTCTAATCCTACTTTCCATAATGCAGGATAACAAAGATCTTTACGCCGAAGAAACTGCTGCTCAGAGGGAAATGGAGAGACAGCGTATGCTGTCAATTCCGGGTCTCATTGCACCTAATGATATCCAAGACGAGATGGTGGACACATGAAGAAAGCAAGCCAATTTAGCAAACCCATGCTATTTTTTTTTTACAGATTTTAAGCCTAAGAGAATGGACCGCATTCCCGGAAGTGTGCTTGTACCGTCCATTAATTTCCGGGAGAGCGTCAGCTTTGTAAGTTGCAGCAGACCGTAATCGTTTTATTGTGGATATGGTGATGCCATCCCCAACTTTTTGCTGGCTGAATGAAGAGTCTACTAGATGATGGTTGCAGATCATTTTTAGTTTTAGTTTCTAATCTAGGGGAACAGGCTTTAGCACAATGGATATTTTGAATCCATTTGTGGGTATTTATTTGTAATTGGATTTGATTGTTGTTATATACCAGTTTGTTTGGCTATTTGTGCAGGAACTACCTCTCCTCAGTTGTGTATTTTGAATTTGCGACAAGTTTTTTGACTCAGTTATGTATTTTGTGTTAGCGCTTGAATCCTTTTTGCCCGAGTTTGGAAATTTTTTTCACTCCTGAAAAACTCGGGCTTAAGCACGTGATTATGGTCCAAGTTGCTTGTTTTTAGTAGGAAGAGGGGACTCAGGGGAGCATAAAGTGAGAAAAATTCTTGTAAATTATGTGGTATCTACGTGTCATCGTGGAATTGAGCGGTCAGCGAAACCGTGCAAAATTGTTGAACACATGCTCACTTGTCACATCAAACTCACGCTACCATGTAAGCACTGCATAATTTACAGTGTTTTTCTTACTGCACGTCCCCCTCAATCCTTCCAACAAAAAAACTTGAACCTCCTGCCTACAAGTTAAGGTCCTCAAGTACTCAAACCGTCTGAGTTTCACTCCTGAAACTTGTCGTCGAATGGGAATTCTAATCTTCATTGAAATTGATAATTTGAAAATTGTGAATTAAATCTACAATTTGGTCATAATTTTTAACATTTTAAAATAGAAATATTGTAAATTAATAACTATCAGCGTTCAACATGGATATATACAAAATTGATTTAATCAAATTAATAATCTATATTCTGTCATCACTAATATTGAATTGCCTTTATACCAAGTTATTTTTTAGGATATGCAGTCAATGTAACCTTATCAAAATCATACAGGGTCTTCATAAAAGATGAGCAAACAAAACAATATTTATAGGTAGATAATTTCAAAGTATTTATATTACACTCGTGAAAGGGGACGAGGGGATTATGGAGTGAGTTCCTCACTGTATAATGTGCAGTGCCCTCGTGACAGTGTAGAATTGACCGGTCAGCAGGCCCGCACAAAGGTGTTGAACAGCGACCCACCTGCCGCACCAATCCCGCAGTGCCACATGCACACTGCATAGGAAACCATAGCCGAAGAAACTTATACACCCAATTTCATGTAACGGCAAATAACGCATAGCATATTTTATATAAACATGAATGGATCATCCTAATGGATTATTATTATTATAAGAACTGGTTTCCGGAATCAGGTTTCGATCACTCAAAAAGGGTATAACAATTTACAGAGTGATTGGTTCTTGTACCTGCAAGAATGACAGGTTCTTTTGGACAGAATTCTTAATGAACTTACATAGTTAGGTTGCTGGGTGTGTCCCAAGAGGTTATTCAACCTTGGCTAGAATGATGAAGGTCCAACTGATGAAAATCCAGCAGCCTTGTGATCCTTCAGAGTGCTGGACAACCAATCCAATCCCTCGTACAGGCCGTCCCCTCGGAGAGCATTGGTCCCTTGTATGTGCCATTTACGGTTTTTAAGGTCGTAGAGGCCCAGGCCGTTGCAAACTTCCAAGGGCGTCATTGCTCCTTTCTGAACACAGGAAGAAAATTCGTCACGGACAAGTAGAATACAAGTACAACATTACATTACTTGGTGGGAAGGTTCAAATTACGGTTCTGAACGTTAAAACATGAAGGACCAATCATAACCAACGTTCTACAAACTAGGTTCGATACTCTTACCAAGTCTTGTTTGTTGGCAAAGACTAATATGACAGCATTCAGCATGAAAGGGTCTCTGATGATTGTCTGTATTAAAAGAAAAGAAAAGAAAAGTACGGTGAAACAATGCATTTGGGGAAAACAAGATATAATTGTGCAAAATCATCTAAGATGAAAAACCTGAAACTCTTCCTTGGCCTTTCCAATCCTCTCTCTATCTAGAGAGTCCACAACGTAGATCTGCGGAAAAGAAAAGACTCTAGGCATCAAGGAACTGTCACACATGGAGTACATTGCTAAAATATAAAAAATATAATTGCAAAAATGTAACTATTCTCTCCCATATCTTCAACTGCATATCATTTTATTCTAAAAATTATACACCATATATTTGAATAGCATAAACCTTAACTTATATGATGATGCATGAAAACTACATAAAATTTTTCAACCAATTCTTCAAGTTTGCCAGCATCACAAAAACCAAAAAGATCCCAAGGCCATCTTTGACCATAGATTATGGAGGTTTGATTGCAAGAAAGTTGATGGCCGGTTATAGCTGATAATACATTTGAACACTTGTATATTTATTTGGAAATATTCTGCTTGGAATTATGTTTTTCTGTGTTGTGGTTTTATCTTAATAGAAGAATATGTGAAACTATGTTATCCATTCAAAAGGTTAGTCAGCATTTGTGCACAAATATCATATCACATTACAAAGACCCAATATGATTATCAGAAGCTGAAAAGTTATAAAGCTGAAACCTTACCAGCCCATCAGTGTTATTAAAGTAATGTCTCCATAAGGGTCTTAATTTCTCCTGTCCACCCACATCCCATACGGTGAAGACAACATTCTTGTATTGTACCTTCTCCACGTTGAAACCTGCATGATGCAATAACTTTCATCTAACATTCACATTCCTTACACTTTTATTTGGATTTTGAAATTAACTGTATCGCAATTATGCAGGGAAGAGGTCAAAAGAGGGAGGAACGGAGGGAGGGGAAAGTCGTGTTTCCAAAGCCTCACATGCATTCATAAAAAATTCATAGCTTAAGGCGCTGCAGTATTGAAAAAGGCAAACAAGAGAGAGGACTGCCCAACACCATAATAAAATCATGTCCCATAAAAATTCAAACACCAACAAGCTTTTATTTATAAGCTATATCAAAGAGCATTATCAATACAAGGGTGATAAGAAACCAATAAGTCTTACAGTTAACTGGAGGTATTTACCTAGATCTCACAAATGCTTCAAAAAACCAAGAACGTGTGAAAAATACAAGCACGTATTTTGATGGAAGAATCCAATAAAATAAACTACAAAAATCAACACCAACCAATAGTAGGAACTGTTGACAAAATTTCTCCAATATGAAGCTTATACAGGATGGTTGTCTTGCCAGCAGCATCCAGGCCAAGCATCACAACCTAAACAAACTAGATACTAATAATCAAGAGGCCTAGAGCATAAACAAGCATAAAAACAAAGCACCAGATAAAATAACCCTTGATTTATCGAAAGCACACACACTAAAAAAAAAACAAGTTTCATGCAGAATCAGAAAAAAGTACATCGGCCCGGACCAAACTTATAAAAAAAATATTAAAACCATATAAGACAATCTATTCATAAAAACTAATGTAAAACAATTGTTACTGACAGCTAGGTTTCCTAATTCAACTTTCAAACCAAATTTCTCCCATGTAAATGGACAATTATGATACAGCGGATGGTAATGACAATTGCCACGGAGTGAGATGATAATCGCCAGACATATTTTATGTCCCAACTTGTCTCTAAATTTTCAATCTAACAGTATTCTGAACAACGTCCTTCTCAGAGAAGGGGGAAATAACCCATTCGAGGACTGATTAATCATAAACGATTATTAATATAAGTACAGTGGTTGGAGAATCCTTTTAACTTTACTTTTGGCTTTTATGTTCAGTTTATACTTGATCTAATAAAGATGATTTTTCCATAATCGTGCTGATCGTTTTGAATAACTTTTCATCAATATGGGATACATCTTTCTCATCGAATAATTTTGCGAAATAATATGCAGACAATCAGCTAAAAAGGAACTAAAGGAACTCCAAATCGAAGCTGACATGTCGCAGTTTCATTTCTCAAAACCAATCATGTATGCAATATGTTCAAAACTAACCAAATGTATTCCTAGTATGGAGCACAAGTAATATTCGTAAAACTTAAACTGAATCCAGTTCAGTGAAAACAAACTAATCAGTCCAGTTCAGTCACGATACAGAAAACCAGCAGGATCACACTTCCAGCACACAGTCGATAGCTTCAACATACAATTCTTAAAATCAAGAATCAAAGCTAAGATAAACACGTGCGTGTGTTACTGGTGATTAATTTACCCGCATCTCGGAGTTACCGAAGAAAGCATCGAAGAGTTTCCGAAACGCCTGTCCCATTCCGCCGCCGGAGTCCTCGCAGTACAGAGGAAATCAGCAGACGAAATCAAGGATCCGTTCAAAACAGAGCTAGAAATATCAGAGTTTACGCGATTTAATGGAATATTTGAATCGGATTCAGAGATTATTCTTTTCTTCTAGAGGAAGAGAAGGGATCGAGGTTCGTCAGGGTGTGTAATCAATGAAAGCAGTTCAAACCTTCGGGTTGTTGGCCTGCCTTTTGTATGAAGTTTCCGTCCTTTTTTGTTGCCGTTTTCGGTCAAGGAAAAATGAAAGTTAATCATCTATGCTTTAAAGGGGTAATAACAGATTGTTTAGTATTAATAACTTAGCGTCCGAATGTATTAACGGGTCCACGCGCTTGTTTGGTGAGATGTGAATAGAACGACAAATCTTTAAAATTATGCAAATAGGAATATATACAGGCAATTAGAAAATTGAGTACAATTGTATTGAGCAAACCATGATATGAAAGATGAAAGATGAAAGATGAAAGATGAAAGATGAAAGATGAAAGATGATTGTGAAATAGGGGTTGTCCTATTGGTTCTGATAGTGATAATTGCATTTAAAGATCATGAGTTCAAATCATCTAAGCGACATAAGTCATACTTCCTTATTGTGGTTTGCAGGTTATTGCAATAGAAGTTTGAGTTTACCTATCTTGAAAAATGATATGTGTACTTAACACCATGTACCGATTGGCTTTTTTTGGGTCGGTGGTTATTGATTTTAGTTTAATGTACACAGTTGCTTTTATTCTGAAGTTTAGGATGAATGACACGTAGGTAGTAGGTTTTTATTATTATTTTGTTTTTTTTATTTTATGTTACTTTTTATACAATCGAAAGTATATTTTATGAATCGCTCAACGTTCGTTGAAACGGATAAACCATAATGATCAGTGCGTCGTGTGCTTCAATTTGACATATGACTTGATACTGTTTCGATTTACTTATTATTTTTTATTTAGAGTTAATTTTTTTATTTTTTCGGGTTATTTATATTTAGGGTTTTAGTTTTAAATTTAGGGTTTTAGTTTTATGGCAATATTGTTTATAATTTTTAAATAAAGTTTAGCATTTAGGGTTTATAAGATTCAGGATTTTAATTTTTTACAGCAAATGCGTCGTCATATTAATTGTTGTCTTTAAATAAAGTTTAGCTTTAAGGGTTTATAGTATTTGAGCTCATCATTTAGAGTTTTAGTTTTTCGGCGGCGAAGCCACCGTAGTATTGATTATCATCGTTAAATAAAGTTTAGCATTATAGTTTATAAAGTTTGGTTTCATCATTTGGGGTTTTAATTTTTCGGCGGTAAAACCACCGTAATATTAGTTGTCGTTTGTTAAATAAAATTTAGCATTTATGGGTTATAGAGTTAGGGTTCATCATTTAGGGTTTTAATTTTTCGGCGGCGAAGCCACTGCAATATTGATTGTCGTCGTTAAATAAAATTTAGCATTACGGTTTATAGAGTTTGGTTACATCATTTAGGGTATTAGTTTTTCAGCGGCGAAGTCGCCGTAATATTGACTGTAAATAAAGTTTGGTATTAGGATTTATAAAGTTTGAGGTTTTAGTTTTCTGATGACGAGATTCCCGTATTATTGATTACTTTTTTTAGCAGAACTCAATAGGCGCTGAACGGGTCCTGGCCGCGCAGGGTTCGTCTAACACTTTCTCGAACACTGCTCTCCAATAATAGTAATAAAATTTACTATTGCCTTGTCCATTTTAGATGTACACATATTAAATTGAATTCAAGTAGATCAATTGGCGAGTTGAGTACCTTCCAATGTGGAGGTCAATGGTTCGATACTCTTAACTAACCAAAGAAGAAATTAAGTCTAATTTTGTCTTCTATATTACGTATGATTGGTATAATTTAAAAGGACAATGCTATTTGTAAGCTATTTTTCAACACTAAAATTTAGCACACTTTAAATTCCGATCACATTTCCTTAACCTTGCCGAAATTGATACAATAGATGAAAACATGATACATTATGGATCAAAACCTCATGTTCTGGTGGAGTTCCGACAACTTCGTGACCGATAACATTGAATCTTTAAGGACTTCTTAAGTCTTAACCCTAGGGGAAAAATACAATGAAATTACAAGCGATGAAGTTGCCAAAATTCAACTGTTGCATAGAAATTTTGATTCTTGTTATATTAATTTTTCATCGGTAGTTACAATTATGATGCTAATGATGGGATTTGAATATAATTTAAAGTGTGTCTATTTTTATATTTAAAAATAGTATGCAAATATCATTATCCAATTCAAAAATATTATAATAATTTTTAGAATTATAAAAATCATGTCAAAAGTTAAAATAAGACAATTAGTAGAATGCAGATTTTTCGGGATATAAGCTTTTCCGCTTGGGAGACAGTATCCGGAATTTGAAAAAATCTCGTGTAGAATGTGCATCATGCCTCACATGGATTATCTCTATTTCTCCACCTCTGAATTCACACAGAATCTGAAAAAATATCGGTACCTGCACACCTCTATCGGCCGAGCTATGGGTGGCATGGCATGGATTATCTCAATTTCTCCACCCGGACAGCTTAAGCCTCACCATTCTGTCAGATTCTAAGACCGCCGTGGACCTTCTGAACGGACAGA
>JAOYMZ010084428.1:0-11235 GCA_025802335.1 Pinguicula primuliflora
TCTCTAGAGAGATTACAAGTGGTATCTCTTAGTGGTTTAAAGAGATTGTAACTCCTATATTCTTTCATAGTGGAATTATTCTATATCTGCCCGTGGTTTTTCTCCTGATTTGTTTAGGGGTTTTCACATAAATCTGTGTGTTCTATTTATCTTCTGTATTATTTCCTACAAATTATTAGCTGCAGTTTGGCTTTATCCGTCCTATTTTCACAACAGGTGGGGATGGGAAGGCGACGAAAGGAATGGAGGAAGTGTACATGGGGAACAATAAATTTAACGAGAAATTTTATTGTCCTGAATCTTACAACCAGATTAATGATATTAGGTCCAGCATTGTAATCGTGGCTGTTGATTCACAACAATTGTATGGTCAGGATTTGAATTCTGAACCTAACATCATTAATCTGGTTGTAAGATTCTAGATCTGAATATTAAACTAATATATCAAGGATGAAAACTCTCATACACCATTTAGATTTTGCCAACTTTATCGTGAGTAATTTCGCTGTATTTTTCTTCTAAGTTTAAGTAGACCTTAAATAGGGTTAAAAAAATTCTGCGCTACATTCCCAATGGAACGTGATGTTTTAATCTTTGATGTATCAATTTTCCATCGATATTGTCTATTTCAGCCATATTGACGGGATGTGGTTGGAATTTAAAGTGTGTCCAATTTTAGTCGAACAAATAATGTGCAAAAAACCTTGTCCTAACATTACTCTAATGAACGAGGTTCATATGCATAACCCTTATTGTACACATCCGTGCTACCATCTGCCGTTAAAATTTGTTGCATTATTGGAAAGCTCATGCATATTAGATTAAAAGCTTCATGTTCTGATGCGGTTCTGGCGACTTCATCGTCGGAAATTTCTTAAACCCTTTAGCAGAACGGAAGGCATTACGAGAACTGCTATAACACACGGACCTTCACTCCACGAAAAACCCACACCCACTCACATGAGTTGAGCCCCCCCCCCCACACCAATGTGGTGTGTGTGAGCTTGTGAGTGATTCGTGGGTTTTAGGATTGTATGATTGTAAATACGAGATGGCTGATTGGAAATGGACGAATGATCAACCTGCGTTGGGACAAATGGATCTCTGATAAAATCCTTGGCCATTCAATTCCTGGAAATGATTCTGAGCTGATTCCTTTGTTATAGCAGTTCTCAGGCGTTACTCATATGGGCAAAAAGCATGTAAATCCATAACGTAAGTTTCTTCTCCATTTATTTCAAACACAAAGTAAGAACACACGAAACAGGAAACAAGAAACACATGAAAGCATGCATGCGTTCATCAAACGCATATCATACATATCACGTGGACTGTATTACGATTACATAGTGTATCAACTTGGAGAAGAAGAAGAAGAACCGATCTTCCATCCTCCATGGGGGGATTGATGATCGTCTTTTAAATTAGGATAGGCGATGTACTGTAGACCAGAGAACCCTTGTATAGGTTCGGTAAACCGAAGATGAGTTTCTGGTCGGAAGCCTTTCCCCTTTGTCTGAGATTTGTGCAAGTGTTTGGTATGTCAGCCAACATAGTCATTCTACCCAACCAGATGGACAGACAATTATCCCAAGTAGCATCGGTGAGGATTCCATATTCCCCATTCTCGCCTACTTCCTTAATCGCAATCCTTTTGGTGGTTCCGTTCACTGCAACACTGAAAAGGCTGATGACGGATTTCTTAACTCCGGAATCACTCGGCGAACAGGATCCGGACACAGTGCAGCAGACTCTGCCGGTCATGTTAACGGCACACTTCAGTAACGCATCAGCTTTTGCTGTGGTCGGGCCGTGGATGGCAGCGATGGCGATTCCGGCGAGGAAAAGGGTGGAGAAAAATAGGTTGAAACGAGACATTTTTTTTGTTTTGTGTGTGTGGAAAATGAACCTGGTTCTGGGAGAATCAAGAATGGTTTATGGTCTGGTTCGTTTGATGTCTCAGGTGATCTCTATTTATAGATAGATTTCTTAGCGCACTGTAACAACAAGTTGTGTGTATATTGGGAACAAGAACCTTGAGCATACAATTATTATGGTGTTGGTGCACATCACTATCAAACTAAAGGTGTTGATCATAGTCATTACCAAATAAAATCCTTTAATTACCCAAAAAAATAGTCAATCACCAAATAATATTAACCGTAAAAAGTAGTGTACATAAATAATTATTACAAATGAAATTGATAATTAATATGATGTGGGCGTCAATCACTACAAAAACAAATGTGCGTTGATCATAGTCGAAATAATTGTGTGTGATGTGTCCTACTCACCACACCAACGGTCAACATTTCATGGTATATGTACATAGAAAAAAATTCAAGTACCTGACTTATTGTCCCAATTAAAATGTTATCGTCACGACTCTAATCGTGACCGTCTGATGATGATCTGATGGTCATGATGAGATAATCACATGAATGACCATGGTCATTGGATCGAAATTCAATGGTCATTATTACAATTCGGGAGCATAAGAATAGTAATCGGGACCATAATTCGTGACCTGAAAATTTCTCTATGTACATAATATCTTCATACACAATTATATATGACTAATATAAGAGTAAGGATGTTAGGGATTTTGGGCACATGACCCCTTGGTATCTCAATTACATACTCAATTGTTAGGGATTTTGGGCACATGACCCCTTGGCATCTATATATTATGTCACTAACGTTTGATATTTTTGTTTTTGCACTCGTTCACGTTCCGAATTCGATGGCCGGATGATGTTAAATCTATAAGTCGTAAGACCTTTTATAAGCTTAAATATGACTTTTGGATTATCAATCGGGTCACTTATGTGGCTTAGAGGTTGAAATTCCACACTCGAATTACCGTCGTGTCAATTGGGGTTCCCGGATCTTTTCAGTTCTTAACAACGTTTGAGTAGGTGTGTGAGTTGGATTCTTTGGGCTAGTTGCATCTGTGGGCCTTCGTTTATTATTCTGTTCGGCCCATTTGTCTTACCTGGTGGCGTTGACTTGGTCAGCTGGATTAATTCCGGAGTTGGGCTTCTCATTCATTTATTTCTGTTCGGCCCAATTTCTCATTTATTCCTTGATTCTGTTCGGCCCATCTATTCACTTACTCCGTCCGTTTACCTGGCCCGTGATATATATATGATGATGAGGGTCCTGTATCGTCACTTTACTCTCTGATTTTTGTCTAACTCCCTGAAACTCTCTGTAACTCTTCGAAACCCTATTTTCGTCGCCACCGTTTCGACTTTTCCGGCCGATCCACCGGTCTTTTCTTGCATCTGAGCACAGATCCGGACTCCTCGTCCTATTCTCGTTCTTTTGAACCGATTGCATTGTGTTTATCCTTGCGTTGACCGACACTTGGTTTTTGGGTTTCTTACTGACGGCCTGTTTTTGAGCAGATTTCTTTGAGAAATCGATAGATCCGTGCTTCAGCTACACTCGGCGTTCAGAATTTTGAGTTTTAGATATATATCTTTTTGTAAAACCGTGATTCATATACTGTATTTCATTTCTTTCGACTGACACTTCGCATTTCTTGCAGTATAGGATCTGAGCAAGGTCGTAAAGGACCTCACATCAATTTTTAAATAGGGTGACCTAAGACTGCCCGTTGTCGAAATTGGTCGTACCGATGAAAATTCAGTACGTAAGAGATCGAAACTTTCATGAAGTTCTGAAATCCTATAAAGGACTACCTGACCCTATGAGAAAAGATGTAACGAAATTCCCGGTGTTGGTGTCTCTGGAATAGTAATTGAGGACTATGCTTTTAGTCTCTTACGTATATACTTTCAATCGGTGTGATCGATTTCGACAATGGGCAGTGTTAGGTCGTCAATTAAAAAATTGGGTATATAGAATTGGAGATAAAATCTTGCCTCGCCAATAGAATATTGACAATTATTATGATGATTGGGGATCACACAATTTTTTCATGGTGATTAGTACTATTAGTAAATTTATTTATATTGACAATTTTTTATACCTATCAAAAAAGTCAATTTATTTTTATAATAATTTGGACCCATATCATAACAATTGTCGATATTCAATTAAGGTCTGTTTTGCGTGAGGTGTTTATATTTTTAATTGTGCTTACAAACATCTTTTAAAAAAAATGAGTGTTTTGCGTAATATAAGTACTAGTGTTTGTTCTTTTTTTTAGAACTTATCTCTTCTTTAAAATAAGTACCTCATGAGATGCTTTTTCCTTCTTAAAAATAAGCATGACATTTTTGTAATAATATCCAAATATAAATATTTTTATGACCAAATTGACTTTAACCAATATATTTTAATTAAATAGATGAAGATTATGTTCATAATTTAATGTTAAGTTTGTTATATATAATTAAAATAAAATTTTAAATAATTATTTTTAAACACTTACGCAAAATACTTCAAGTTCTAAAAATAAGATGAAGTAGTAAAATAAATATTAGAAGAAATAATATTAATTCTGTACAAAACAAACCTTTAATCATATTTATGGCTGTGTTTAGTGTCACTTTATAAGTCACCTTATCAGTCAATTTTGCCTTATCAGTCAATTTTGCCTTATAAGTCCATTTGACAAAATAAGTCTGCTACGTGAATGTCCACCTTCTGCCTTATAACGTGACTAATTTGAAAATGTATTTTTTCAGCCTGATTAAAAAATAAGGTGACTTATAAGTGTTTCATTCCAATTTTATCCTTTACTTTATATACATATACGTCTTTACCGTGAGCATATTATTTTTCTAAACTTTATTGTTAATATTTAAAATAATAACTATTTATTTAAATAATAAATTAAAATTATTAAATCTAAAAATATTTTTTATTTAATAATAATTATGATATAGAATATTATTAAAAAATAAGATAACAATATAAAATAATGTCCTTTTATGTCATTTTACGAAAATCAATCACCTTATCAAGCAAATTTGCGAAACAGGTCTAATTAAATCAGTCACTTTATCAGTCCACCTTATCAGTCACCTCATCAATCACCTTATCAGTCTCTAGCCACCTTATCAGTCACCAGTCACCTTATCAGTCATCAGTCACCTTATGAGTTACATTTGCTAAATACAGCCATATGTCTATCATTATAGAAATTTTCATATGTAAAGCGTTATATGTACGGTAAAAAGTGCAATCCATACTTGCCATCATTCGTCGTCAAAATTGGTTGCACCATTTGAAAGCTCATGCATAGGAGTTCAAAAAATTCATGTTTTAGTGTGGTCCCATCGACGACGTCACCGGGAATTTCTAAAATCCTTTTCCCTTGGGTTAAGTAGTCCTTGCATCGACAGGACCGCACCGAAACATGAGTTTTTTGATCTCTTATGCATGAGTTTTTCAACGGTGCAACCAATTTTAACGACGAACTGTACATATGAAAATTATTAATTTATTACATTGTGTTACAATATTTATTTTCATAGACGTAGGGCCCCAAAAGAGCTCTATTATTAAATGGCAAGCCCACCCTGGATTGAATAGAGCAACACAATTTTCAAATATCTGAAAAAATTCTAATAGATATATTATGCAGCTTCCGTACAAATTCATCGACGCGGCACGCCAAATTACCACATCGTGAGACCGCATCTTTTAAAAAAAAAAATTATCTGTCTACCTAACAGAGGTGTAGATATATCTTAAATTCAACGTAACAACCTATCTAATATAAAAGTTATACGGGAACGGAAGTTAAATTGTCATTACTACGGTCCACAGTAAAAAGGATCAAAGGAACAAAACTTTAGAAATAATTTAGGAAAAAAATTATTTTTAGTCCCATAGGATTGCTCTAATTTCACTATTGGTTTCATAGGATTTAAAATATCACTATTAGTCCCATAAGTTTCATAATTCTAATCACTTTTGATCTTTTTAATATGTTTTACCTGTAATAGCAGGTTTTTTTAGTTTTTTAATTTTTTAATAATTTAAACACAAAACTGAAATTGAAATAAAATAAAATATAATAAAAAAGGAAAAAATATAAGAAAAGTGTGGAACCAAATCCTTCTCTCCAAATTGTCTCTGCCGATCTCTTGCTTCCATCCACCACTAGTCGCCGCCGCCGCTTTGACTCGCCGCTACCCACTTTGAGTCCTCTATTTGCTGAGAGAGGTAGGTATTCACCTTTTTCTCAACTATTTGCTCATACATGTGGATTCTTCTTAATTGTTGTTTTGGCGTGGCAAATATGCTTTATTGCAATTTCTTCAATTGCTGATCTTCCTGTGAATGGCAGTGGTGGATCCTTGAGACTTATTCACGCATACAATATGATTTCTGATGATACGTTAGATGAGCATATAAATAGTTCATGCTCAGATTTAGAAGATGATGATTTAATTTTTCTAATTTTATTTATTTTTTATCCAGTAATATATTTCATTTTATTTTATTTTTTTACTATTTTTTTTTACGTTTTTACTCACAAAAGATTTTTAATTCTATTTTTATTTAAAATTTATTCCATTTTATTTTTTGTTAATTTATTTTATTTTACTTATTAGCTTATATTATTTAATTTACTTAAATTATTCTATTATTATTTCATAAATTTATCTTAATTATATTTTATATTTTAATTTTTTTAATTAAAAAACCTGCTATTGCAGGTAAAATATATTTAAAGGACTAAAAGTGATTAGAGTTATGTAACTTATGGGACTAATAGTGATATTTTGTATCTTATGGGACCAATAATTAAACTCGAGCAATCCTATGAAACTAAAAGTGATTTTTTCCCAATAATTTAATTAAGCAATGGCGAAACTAGCCTATAAATTGAGCCCGGGCTAAAACCCTTAATAAAATAAGTTCGGGCCCAAATTTATTTAATAGTATTTTAATAAAAAATATTATTTAAAAATAAAAATATTAAAATTATATAAAATAACATATTGAAAATAATATCATAAATAATTCGATACTAAAAAATATTTGACAAATCTTGAAAATTTTTATAAAAAAAATTTGAATTATCAAATAGTATAACTCATTTAACAAAATAATCTTTATAAAACTTTTCAACAAAAATACAAATAGGATGAAATTTTTGTAACTTAGTAGTGATGTTAAGTGTAACACTATGACATGCTCCTAAAAATATGTTGAAAATTTTGCACTACTATGAAATTGATTATCTAAAATTTTTATGTAAATCTGTATGCTGTCGTAAAATTAATGATTGTCTTTAATAGAGTATAGCATTTCGATTTTAGGGTTTAGAGTTTTGAAGCCGCGTATCTTAATTATAATTTTTAATAGATTATAGGATTTTAAAGTTATATTAAATACTTAATGAATTGTGAATAGCCTAGTTGGTGCAAGTTCCAATCTCCATTACACCAATTTTATTTAATTTAAAAAAACGAAAATCAAGGATGTTGTGCTGCGTCAATATTTTATTGAATTCTTAATAGAATCGAAAATTGAAATTAAATTTTCAATTGGGCTGTGGGTTGAGCCCGAAAAAATTCTGGGCGGACCGAAAATTGGGCCCGGGCTAGAGCTCGGGCCCGCCCCTTATTGGGTCCGCCCTTGTAATTGGGACAAGAATATGTCTGAAAAAGTTTGGCCCATGGGCAAAACGGACATATGGGTAGAGAGGTGGCCGTAAAATTCTATAACGCATGAAAAAATTCACGAAAAGTGAAGGAAAATCAAGTGGTCGGATATGATTTGATAGTGATAAAGTGCGGACCACAGTAGCGCCCGATGGCATGCTGTCGTGTGTTTTTCCTTCATTTTTCGTTCACTTTTTTCCTGCCGTCACACACAATACACAAGATTCTTTTTGCCAAAAAATGGTAATAATGACCTGGACGACTTGATTGTCGAGAAGTGATATATTCCACCAATTTTGTGCACTAATTTTGAATCATTTGTGAGGTGTCAACACCTCATTAAATATTAAAATTTGATTGGGTGTAAAACAGGTGATGATGATTATCATTTTTCTTGGTTAACACCCCTTTTAGAACTTTATAACTTTTTGAGGGTATGTTATGCTACCGTCATATTATTTGCTCGAAAAATCAATATAAATGATGAAGCTTTGCTCCAATATATATTCTTTTTAGCAAAATGTATGCAATACATATATAATGTAATGTAAGTGCAAAATATATTTGTGGAAGGAAAGAAATGGGGTACGCTTTGATTCAGTCAGGATAGAAGACGCACAGAGCACAATCACGGCTTCAAGTTGGTTCTGGATGGAAGCGTATGGTATCAAGAACATCCCCTATACGATGAATGATTGGTTTCGTGTGCCTAGAGTGGCATCAGGACTCAACTTTCTTTTCCAACCACCATGAGAGTCGATTTGTAGCTCATCAGCTTGTTCATTCCGTTTTGTCATAAGTGTAACTAGTGAGTAAGCTCACTAGATCAGGCTAGTATGTCTAAGCAGATTTAGAATTTATTGCTTTCGACTGTTTTTGTATATTTTTAAGATCAATCACATCTTAAAAATATAATTATTAATAAAAAATACAACTCAAAAAATAAGATTACAATTTCCCACAAGCGACATTGGATAAGCATCTTGGATTCCCAGATCGGTTGCTCATGCTGTTCGAATACAGCCTTGTTTCTTCTATACCAGTTTGCAACGGCGATCTCTATCCAAACTGATTTCCAAAAAGCTTCGCCCGATTAGTGCAGAATTTAGTCCAGATGTGCTTCATAATTCATCCTTGGAGCTGCAAGTAATGTGATTTGCTTTCCCATGGTCCATATTTGAGCCGCATAATTGCATGACTCAATCTGTGATGAGCAGTTCCTGCAAGATATGTCATTCCCACCATCCACCCCTCTGATGATCATATTTCTCTTGTAGGGATTTTGTTTTGCAGCCACCTCTTCGTCCATATCCTGGATAGGTATGTTGTTGCTTCAGTATTGCGCGCGCCTGTCATCAAGTTTCCAGCCTAAATGTTTCATGTAAACTTCATCAAACGCCTCAATATTGAATCCAGAAGCCATAAACAATTCCAACTCTTTCACAAATATTTCTGTCCTGCCACTCATAAAAGGTTTGGCTGCTTCAGATACCAACATTTTGAACTCTTTCCGCACTGATTCTGTTGAAACTCCTGCATTCTTCAACCAACCTCTTTGCAAGAAACCAATTACCCCCAGAAGGTGATGCACGATAACATCCCCATCCTGCAATATAGCCTGTATTTCCCTTCTCAGCCAATGATCCAAGGAAACATTTTGATGCAAGTATTTACCAGACTTCCAATAGCGGGAGACACCCATCCTGTCAGCGAGATGATTGTCTTGTTTCAGGTAGTAGCATTTCAATCTATACCTATGAGCATCCGAAAAGAAATCAGTGCTACTCCTCACATTCTTATCAACATAATCCCGTAGAAAATCAGTTCCATCATATCCATAAATAACTGAAAAGTTGTCTGTCCTGCACATGGGGCACTTCACACATGAAAGTGTACTCGACTCCTTAGATGCAACTGTGGTGATCCATCTTTTAATGCAGATATAGCAAAATTTATGGAAACATTTGTCCAGATAAGACACTTCATTTACTCTGTCCAAACAAATGGGGCATGGATTCCAATTGGAGTTGGACGAAGAGGGGATGGAGCATTCGTGCCCTTCCATGTCCATCATATCACGGCCATTATCGTCCTCAATGCCAATTTTTTCATTGTCTAAACAAAATCTTCCATCTTTTTCCATCAAGCTTGTTCCACAATCAGAGTAGGTGTTCTTGTCCCTGTCGGGGTGTTTGTACAGAGAAGAGATTATGATGTATCTATATCGTGAGCGAGGAGCAAGACTTATAGTAGGAAAATAATATAGACGAGTCCTAATGCTAATACAATTAGGATATTTAAAAGAAACAAACCATCAAATAACGGAATAGGGGACTAAACCCTAAACCCAAAATAACACGCAAACAATTCGTGAATAGGCCCGAAAAAGAGCAGATACATGTTAGCGGAGGGCAGACAAAGTCATGTAGTTCTTCTCAAACGGAAGAGGGCGCCTGCGGCGGCTACAGGGTGCCGGAACGGGCCCAATCGCCGGCCCTTCTTCCTCGACGCCGGTCGTGGTCACGTCGTCGTCGTTAATCCCCTCTTCCACGGTTCCACCCTCGGCTTCCTGATTCCAATTTGCCGTAACAAACAAAAACTTAACGCTTTTTCATTGAATTTCACTTCTTACCTCTGAGCTGATCTGCGGACCGTGACGGATCTTATTTTTGACGCGTGGATACGGACTTAACCCGTTTAGTCCATATTCGTCCGTTTAATTCACATACAAAACTCAGGGCCATAATGAATCAGCCCAACTTAATGGCAGATTTACATGAGCTACCGGGCCCATCGTGCTCACATATGAAAGAAGCATCTTTATATACTAGTTCTCGTTTTTTTATACATCCGATGTGGGACACTCTATTTGTATTGTATCTGATCTGATAACGATAAGAAGAGTACATGATGTAAAACTTTCTTTGTTCTCAACCAATTGTATAGGAAATTCTTGACAATTCTCTCAATTTCTCCCATGGATGATGGGATTTTGTCTTCTTTCAAGAACTCAAGCATCAGTCGTCAATGTTTCCAATATTCCTCATTATCTGTGTTTCGCATCTCGGAAACACAGCTCCAGTCTGTTGGATTTGATGTGTCTGTCTCATTGTAACATTATTTGGTCATTGTTTTGTCTGGTTAAAAAAGGTGTACATAATTGGGAGGAAGCACATAAAAGAGGATCTCGTCATTATGTTTGTCTGGTGCAATTTTGGTTCAACCTAACCTACGTGCAGGAACTGGTACTCGGAGGGAATTATCAGTTCATTCACTGGTACTTGGAGCAGATAAAAGAGGATCTCGTATTGATTTATATATGTAGAAAGTCTATATCTAAAATCTTGTACCCTTTATAGTTTCATCTTGTTTCTGATGAGACGAATGTAACGTCGCACTAATGTACAAGTATACACAGTCGTGCAAGTAATACCTTACGGGAAGTAAGGGTCATATCCCACGAGGAGTAGTTCTAAAACATACTTGATTCACACACACTCTCAGAGTAACCACAATAGTTTGAAAGTCGTCACTAATCTAATCAAACTAAAATGGAACTAAAACAGCTAAATGTAACTAAAAGAAATTTCACACATCCGAAACATATGCCAATTTGATGCCACAAGTCGTAATGATCCGAAAC
>JAOYMZ010084439.1:0-11235 GCA_025802335.1 Pinguicula primuliflora
CAAGAACTAAATGCAATAACCCCTAGGGCTAAACCCAATAAACCCTAAGGCTAAACCCTAGAACTAACTAGGTGAAAAAACCCAAAAAAAGGTGGGGAGTGCACAGGAATGCCCAAAAAGGGGTGGCTTATATCGGTTTCCGACTGATTGGGTGGTGGCACTGACGATTTTTACAACATTGTTTATAAAGCTTTAGATTTTATGTAAGAATTTTACAAGTTACACAAAAGTTCATTTTTTATATTAACACCTAACCCGTGGTGTATTTTAAATTAAAAAAATGTAGTGATAATATTTTCTGAAAAAAAAAAAGATACTGCCAATGCCATTACCACACCATCCAATAACAAAGCGACAAAATTTTCGAACAGTCTGTGCAATTCTTTCACCGATTCCACCCTTTTTGCTATCGACACATCCGTACTGATGCGAGTGCCTTGTCGAAATACTTCGCCTTCGTGCCAAGATATTCGGTCCAAGTGATTGGCCTGTAAAGCGGGGGATGCCACTCGTCGATCAAACTCTCTGCCGGACCGATCTTCACGGCCGACGGCGGGCCGTGCAAGTACGCTATGGAGAAACGGTGGTGATGGCGGTTCACGACGGCGCGGTGGACGACGCTCGGGTATGTCCCGTTCGACAGGATGTGCATCAGGTCGCCGACGTGGATCACCAGGGCTCCAGGGTGGGGAGAGACGGTGGTCCACCTCTGTCCGCCGCCGTCGTCGCGGAGGACCTGCAGGCCGCTCGTGTTGCTCTGGTGGAGGATGGTGAGGATCGTCGAATCTGTGTGGGCCGCCAGGCCCATGGCACGGGCCGGGTCTGGACAGACCGGGTAGTAATTGAGCTGCAAAGCCGACAGGCCCGGGTCCGTCCCGAATTTCGGGCTGGCCCATTTTACGTCATCGTCGGTTATGCCTAGTTGGCCGAGCATCAGCCACATCAAACGACCGGCCAGCTTTTTGAGGGCTCTTTCGTAATTTTCTATAGTATCACTGCAAAAATAAAAAATAAAATAATTAATTAAAAAAATGGTTTGTTACGTTGTTGCATGTAAGAATGAAAAAAAAAATGTAAGAATGATTATATATTTAAAATTCATAAAAATACTGTACATAATTTTGTGCCAGAACATTGTGATTGAGATTATGCATGTACATATATATTTGTTTGGATAAACCATACATATACACGGATATTTTATACATGTAACATTATTGGCAATTGATAGTCTAATTACCGAAATCTATTATTTCAAACAATTTAATATTTTAATCTAAATCATCGAATTAAAATTTCAACCTTGTAATCATCCGGCCTAAATTCTCAAATGAGTACTTTTCACTGAAAAAACTGCAAATACCAGAATGTTTTGTAATCATCCGGCCAGAGTTTGCGTGCGTGTTCTTGTGGCGAGCCAAAAATGGTGAATCCTTCCGACCACATAAGCTTGGGGAAGAAACTCGAGATCCGGGCCAGCCCATAGCCCGAAACGCCGTCTGCCTCCCGCGCTGCCATGAGTTTCTTGTGCATCGGTAGGGAGAAGAGCCTCTCCGCTGCCGATTCAGCTTCCTCCATCAAATCCTTCGGTATACTATGGTTAATGACTTGGAATACCCCCCAACTCTTGCATGCATGACCTATCAACTCACCGGCATTATCATCAGCTAGATCCACGACGGGGACATCTTCGGATTCGTGGGTATCCCTCCCGGAGAAATGGGGCGGCGCCGGCAGCCATGCATGTGTTTCCGGCAATTCGGTTAGTGAGTTCAGGTCCAACAAGTTGTGGTGGAGTTTGAGAGGATTGGCTGAGAGTACTCTTGTGGGCATGATGATTTTGTTCGTTGGTGTTTCCTTCCTTTTGTATTGGATTATGGAAGGAGAGAAAAAAGTTTTTTTTGTGTGTGTAGTGGCTTTTGAGGTCCTCGTACTAGCTATAGATGTGGTAAGGAAGCCATGGTTTATTGTAGTGGAATGCTTCGTGTGTGGGAAAATAGAAGAGTGTTGATTGTGTTTATATAGAAAACGTATGGGATGGTGACAACTCATATTGAGTGGGAGATGGATTGCAATCTCTTTGGGTGCGCACCCGTGTGCATGTGTTGTTATTTAGGTCAACTTGAGGAGAGATGGGAGGTTTATGTAATATCATATCATCAATCAAATAATTTCATCCCACTCAACCTTGTTTGCTATTTTTGGATAAGTGTCACCCAACTTTATTTATAATAATCGGTGGTCGAGAAAACATTAGGTAGTCCCTCGGCGACCAGAACTCGACCCGCCTAGTGCATAGGCGGCCTAGGCAACATTCGCGCAAGGGCGACCGTCCAGTAGGTGAGTTTGGCGACCGCTTTCTTGAACATAGTTTATAATATTCAGGGGCGGAGTCAGAATTTCGAATGAGGGGGACTAAACCTCTCTCTATTCATCATTCGGGATCCCATCTCAGACTCAGATCACACATGCCGACATCTCGGACAAACCGAAAGTTCCCCATGCCATGAAGGATACCTCTTTGTCTTTCTGTATAGATGAGGAAAGAACAAGCATTTCAATCTGAGAGAAGCCATGGAGGTAGGTTTTTCTCTATGTGAGGAAAGGTTCTCCATAAAGTTTTATTTTCTTTCATGTGCAATTGTCTTCTCCACAAGTAGAAAAGAAAGAAGAAAAAAAGCATCTACATCTTGTTTTGTCCTCATCCCTCATCCTTTTCCAGCTCCCACTATTGGACAACAATAAATAAAAGACTAAACTGCCCTTATCTTTTCAAACAGTTGTGGAGAACTTGGACTCGCAACAAGTTACAGCCTATCTTTCTCCAACTTGGACATAGCTACTAGGAGACTCACAGCGTTGTTGAGACTCGCGTATTTTTTAGTATAAGGTGCCTAACGACGACGAAATGATATTTAGGAGAAGTCTGTTGTTTTATTTTATTTTTCCATTCCTTCTTTTGTTGTTATTGCTGTGTGGAGTGCATGGGGAGAACTTGCTGGTGAAGTAGTCTAATCTCGATTGAATCGGATATATATTGCATTTTTATCATACATACAAAAGAAAAAATGCTCCCAAATCCATGCACATGAATTCCAAAAATTCATGATCGTCGATAACTAAAGAAATGATGGGGCTGAACTTGAAACATCAGTGCAGGTTCGGGTCTGGTGGATCCGAACCTATATGGCCGAAACCATATTTTTTTAACATACAATTATATAATTTGAGCATTTCATAGATCGAACTTGAAACATCTATTATGCAAATAGTAAATCATACCACTAGATTAGGACCTTATTTTGCGCATATCTTACTTATTCTACTACTATTTTTTTAATAGGCTATTCTATTACTTGTTCTATTTTTAGAATTAGTGATATTTTGCGCAAGTCTTTAATGTATAATTATGTAAGATTTAATTTCAATTATATATTATAGAGATAATAGTAGTTAACAAAACAAGATTCATTTAACTAATTAAGGATGAAAATCAGGATAATTTTATCTTCTATATTACTTATCTCCCTTCATGGTTCTCCTGTAACTTGAACCTCTGGAACCACAAGAATGGATTCCAACTCAACACCCTTTGAGTGAGATTTTGAGAAGAGTTGCTCTTTGGAAAGCACAATATGATGGAGGTTGTAAGCTGTGTTTGGGAGAGTTACTGTATATCAGTCGGGGGCATGAGAGGTGGTGGTTTTAGTTTACCCTGCGTTGGATGCCAGCGATTCAATTCGTGAACTTAACCGATACAAAGATATGTCGTAGCACCCAATTTTTTCGGAGTTTTATAAATTTTCAAAAGGATCAATAACTTGGTCAAGGCCACCCTTCTGGGAAAAATTGAAGCACAATGTGAGTTTTCACCTTCTAGTTTTGCAAATTCAACAAATTCGGAAGATGAATCTGAAGAAGAGCAGTTAATCTCCTGGGCTGGTGAAAGATACGCAACCAGTCCTTGCCTAGTGGTACATTTTCTTGTATACAATATGCAGATGCAGGATGCAAACAGAGGCACAACAGCCAGAGCCTCAGCCCCAGAAGTAACTCAGACAGAAACCATTTCTTTTCCACCTCATATGGATTTATAACAACCTTAAAGACCAACATTAGCACTGTATAACTGATTCCATCCGGATCTGGATCAAAATATGAGGGAGTACCTTTGAATTATTTCTATAAACTTAAAGACCTAAGGTAGCTTTAGCTGGTAGAATAGAAGATTCTAGCCTCACTTTTTTTTGTTAAACAAAACTTTTATAGCTGAGAAGGAATTCTGCCATCACTTAATCAAGCGCTACTGCTCAACTCTCGACCAAAGTGAAGTGTTGTGTTATCTCAGTAAATTTTTCTCCAAAGCATCAGATATATGCTTCCCACCATCAATATTTTTCCCCATAGAGGAGAGGACACAACAATTACTACCTCTTGAGAATCCAGATTATGATTCAGTCCCAGGTTGAAGGCAGAATGAAGCTGCTGTTCTTGATCAGTGAATAGAGTTTTGGAAACAGAAGGTTAAAGTTGTGTTTTACATTGTATGCGTTTTACTTCATTAACTTAGTTTCATAGTTGGTTGTATACAATTACAAACCCATTGGGCCACTTGTATAGAAGTATAAATGGGGGATTAAACATGTAATAACCTAGTTGGAGAAATGAAGATGGAAAATCGCCCAACCCTTGTTTATCTCATCCACTATTGAAGCCGACAAACCATGATCTTCAAACTGCTTGTCTTCTGGTTGGTCTGAGCATTGATTCCGTCGCTAAGTTAGTTCGAAGTGAATCTTCCATAGTGTGAAACAGAACCACTGATTCTTTTCATGGCGTCGAAGCCTGTCTTTGTGAAATTGACAAGTTTCTGCCTTGATTTCGCACAAAATTTCTCTGAGCATATGCTCAAAACTTGATTCTCTACTGTTCTATTTGAAAATGCCCAAAAGTTATTATGTCTAAGGACAAAGACCTGAAGCTGAAGGCCAAAACAGATGGCACTGTATCTGGCACCCTTCAGGTGCTTGAAATGGGAGCAAAGGCACATTTCGTGTCTTTGACTCTGATGAGCCAGGCATGGCCCTGGTAACTGTGCTATTGAACAACAAAATTTACCAATCCTTGAGTATGGCCGTGAAGATGGCACTTGGAGCAAAGAGAAAAGAGGCACTGATAGATGAAAATTTCTTACCTACAATAGATGAAGATTCTGAGGAGTATTTGATGTGGAGAAGTGCAGATCTGATGGTGGCTTCATGGATCTATAACTTTATTGACAAATAAGTGTTGGAGGGCTTCCAATACAACACCTCAAGTGCTTAACGAGCAAGGAGCTATGGTTGTGAGATCTTTTGCTAGAAATAAAGGAGGTGTCACTAATGTGAATTCCAATCTCAATCGCAAGTGGTAGAATCTCGTCATGAAAGGAAATGCACAAAGGGATCAGAACCATGCTGGTGGCAGAACTTATCAAAAATATGATCATTGTGGTTTATATGGGCACACTGTTCAGACATGCTTCAGATTGAAGCCATGTGAGTTCTGTAAGAAGGAAGGCCATATTATGAACAACTGTTTCCAGTTGAAGCAGCGCAAACAATTGTCTCAGACACAGTTTGCACACGTAGCAGCTTCACCTATGGATATGGAAGGAGATTGTTCTGATAATTAGCAGACAAGCATGAATGATATTCTGAAGTTGGTTCAACAACAAAGCTTTCAGCTTGAGGCCCTAAAGGATGCTCTAAACTTGGGAAGCACATCTGATTCTGGTGGAGTGAATGCTGCTGAACACACTAGTAAGATATTCTTACGCGCACTATCTGTATCTAGATTGTTGAGACCTAGTACTTAGGTCATAGACACTGGTGCTACCAGCCATATGTGTAGAGATTTGCCACTTATGCACTCTTTGAGTTCTCTGTCTTCTCCATTGTCTGTAAGACAAGCAAATGGAAATGTTGCTGCTAAGGTGCATAAAACAGGAAGCTATACACTGAATCCTGATCTCATTCTCCACAAAGTACTGTTTATTCCTTCTTTTCAGTTCAACCTTATCTCAGTGTCCCAACTCTCCCTCCAATCTCAAGTGTTTCGCACCTTCTTCCCAACTTATTGTCTCATGCAGGACATGACCTCTAAGAGTGTTCTAGCCAAGGGAAGGGAGTTTCATGGACCTTACATTCTGGATTTTGCCCCTGTTAAAGAGCCTTTGGATCAAGTAACTCCAACAAATAGATTCACTCAGTCTCTTTTGTCTTCCAACTGTAATCATCATTTTTTTGTCTTGTAAAACTAAAAATTCTGATGATTCATCTCTTTTTTGGCACAATAGACTTGGCCATCCTTCTAATGACGTCTTGAAAAGATTAGATTTTATCACTGATTATACCAAAATCGTCTCACCTTATGATGCATGTCACCAAGGCAAGCAGACAAGGTTTCCCTTTCCCAAACATGAATGTCATACTTCCTGTGTTTTTGAGCTCATTCACTGTGACTTATGGGGATCTTTCTCCACTTCTACACTGCTTGGAGATACTTACTTTCTTATTCTCGTTGATGACTATAGCAGATATACTTGGATTTACCTTCTGAAAGAAAAATTGCAAGTTCCTTCTTTGTTGCAGTAATTCTCCCAAATGATATGTACTCAATTTCCATCTCAGATCATAACCTTGCGTACTGATAATGGTTTTGAATTCCTTAAGAAATCTCACCATGACTTTACATCTTCTCATGGCATAGTTCATCAGAAAATAACTCCTTATACTCCCCAACAGAATGGGGTAGTGGAAAGGAAACACAGACATCTCTTGAATGTAACATGAGCGTTGATGTTTCATTCTAATCTTCCTAAGAGGTTCTGGGGTGATGCATTCCTCACCTCAGTCTATCTGATCAACAAATTATCAACTTCTACCCTGAAATGGCTCAGTCCGCATATAATGTTGACAGGTTCACCTCCTGATCTATCAGTGTTGCGTACTTTTTGTTGTTTATGCTACACAACCAACACAAAGTTTCACAAGATGAAATTGGACCCTCATGCTTTTAGATGTGTATTTTTGGGATATTCCTCTGTCAGTAAGGCATACATGATGCTTGATATTCAAAAACAAAAGGTGGTTCTATCTAGAGATGTCATATTTTATGAATGAATTTTCCCCTATCAATCTGCGCCCCCTCCTGTATCAACAAATTCTATTCCTTTGCCTCTCTGCCAAATCCCATTCCAAATTCCTCACCAGCTGGTGAATCTATGGTTTTAAAACCAATTCTCAAATTCCTTCTGCTACATCAGATATGACACCCAATACGGCTGATTCTATTGATCTTTCACCACTCAAAGAGCCTGATCTTTCACCACTCATAGGGGATGCAACATGTAATAACCTAGTTGGAGAATGAATATGGAAAATTGCCCAACCCTTGTTTATCTCGTCCACTATTGAAGCTGACCATCCATAATCTTCAAACTGTTTGTCTTCTGGTTGGTCTGAGCATTGATTCCACCGTTAAGTTAGTTGGAAGTGAATCTTCCGTAGTGTGAAACAGAACCTCTGTTTCTTTTTACTACCCTAATAGCAAATGTGGTTGAGCATATAATAAAGTTGGCTCATGATTTGAAAGTTTCCCCTGCACTCATTCTAACGGATGGAGTGGAACTATCTACGGGGATTTCATAAAACTTCACGTTGAAGAATTGAAGAACTTGATATTAGGGAATTTTCTTTGTATTAAAAATCATACTTTTACAATACACAGTATACACATATTTATAGGGATTAATTCTAAGTTAGGGGTATCCTGGG
Source organism: Pinguicula primuliflora (assembly GCA_025802335.1). Taxonomy (NCBI): domain Eukaryota; kingdom Viridiplantae; phylum Streptophyta; class Magnoliopsida; order Lamiales; family Lentibulariaceae; genus Pinguicula; species Pinguicula primuliflora. The sequence goes on from JAOYMZ010084439.1 coordinate 7,818, forward strand.
ATTATGGTAATTATTTCCCGGGAAGTAAGGGGAAGATTTGTAATTGAACATAATTACAAATATTTCCATATCTCTTCTCTAACTAATATTCTCCATCAAGTTGAGTTTTGGGATGTCCAATATTCAACTTGGATAAGACGTCATGGCACGCTCATTTGACATCTGCTTTAGTGAAGATATCTTCAAGCTGATCCTCGGATCTCACAAATGGGAGAGAGATAATCTTGTTCCAGCTTTTCCTTGATAGAGTATCTATCGATCTCCACATGCTTAGCCCTGTCTGATGAGACTCTATTTGGAGCTCATTTTGCTTAGTATTTCATATCGTTTTACGCATATAAATATTCATAATCCACAATAATCTATGTTTATTTGCTTCAGGATGAATCCGGGGGACATGCATCACACTTTGATGCAATTCTGCAGTATTTTGGGCCCAATCTAGCAGAATTCCAACACCAATTCAACCTGCCGCAGCTGGGCCACCCATTATGATCTAAGCCATGCACAACAATGAAAATGGGCCAGACCAAAAGGGAGGAAACTCATGAAGCAGCCCAATTCCATTCGAGCAACATGTCATTACAAAGGTTAAGTGTTTGGGGGGGAAAGAAGCAACAATCAGCGCCTAAATCAGGGACCTTTTGGCAACTTCATAATCAAGACCCCTTCCGACAAGGGTTAAATGCAGAAGTAGTCCAAGAGACATTCATTCGATACACTCTGGAGGATAGAATTGAAGAAAAAAACACCATTTGGAGGAGGGGACCAGAAGCACGAAGGTGGGCCAAGAATCTGTCATCCACCCCACAGAGCAGGGACATTCTGAACTCTCTGTTTTTAGCACTTGATTTATGGCTCTTTGTACTTCTCATACCGTTTGCATTCAAGCTCATACCTTGAGTATGGGCTAACTTATTTGAGGCTTGAGGCTCGGTTGAGCCTCAACTATGTGATGTGACATTCTACTCCTTTTGCATGTAAATATAGGTTATTGTTCATTTCAGTTCGTATATTTTTTCCTAAACCTAGTGTTGTGAACGAGGAGTCGAGCTCCGCTTACATACATGTCTCTCTTTTGTTAATGTTTGGACCGATGGTTGAGTCAAAGCTCGATTCGTGAGCGACCGTACGAGCTAGGGTGACTACCCTCCGTTAGCATGAGTACTTGTATTAAACTCTCCGTTAGTGAGAGTATGTGTGTTCCTCGTTTATTTGGAAACTTTGACCAGAAACAAACTCACAAGGGCAAGGTTAAACTCTAGGCAGTAGTACATTGCATGTTGAGGGGATTGCTCATTGATTTGTAATGCCACATTAGGGATAGTTAAATCCGAGAACTCAATGCCACCTTCTCGGAGGTTAAGAGCAACTATGTAGTCTTGCCCGTGAGCCATAGCTCTAATAAGTCCTGTGGTATGAATGAATGAACAATACCTTGATGCATGTATATGAGAAAATGTTCACTAGTGAGGTAAGAGACCTTACCTTGAGCCTTCCTTCCAAAACTGTTCTAGCTTCTACTCTGTTTGGGTTTGTATTGAATCTGGAGGTCATATCTGGTTTGTATGCAAGTGACAACATCATGCTTGATTTGTGCTCGGTTAGTGTAGTCTTAGTTTAGTTTAATTCCTGTTTTAAGTAGATTATCCACCACAACTTGATTTGGTTACTCTGAAGTGTGTGTAAGAACTAAATGTGTTGAGGTCATATTCTCTTGGGAGATGATCCTTGCTTGTCGGGGTTTTATTACTTGAACGACTACGTATGCTTGCGTATTTACATGATACATATTTGTCACATCCTTCAGCAGAAGCACTCATTTTTGACCAAAGTTTGATGAAGGATGCTACTATGTCCGATCTTATTGCTCATTCCGATATGAGTTCTCAGTTTGAGCCAGAAGACAGTGATTTGAAGGAGGATGCAAGGACAGAAGATCCTATCGCGATCGCCATATATGAAGGTAATATATATATTTCAGAATATATTATAAATATAAATCATCTATATTTTATGTTTTATGGCCTAATGTCTTGATGTATATTTTATATTTTATGTAGAGTTCTTGGAAGATCCGATGAGTTTTCTCAATGAAATCAGATGAAGCATTGTTACATTTGTGGAATAAAAATGATGATGTTGTTGTATTATGGACATGGTTGTTTGTGGTGGACTTGTGGTGTGAACTTGTGGTTTGAAACTTTAATTCTGGTTGTGGTGTGGACTTGTTGTTTGGATATGTACTTGAGGTTTGACATTGGACTTGTGGTTTGGCTTTGGACTTGTGGTTTGGCTTTGGACTTGTGGTTGTGGTCTGGATTTGAAACTTGTGATTATTCTCCTGGTATTGTGGACACTAGACTGTGGTTGCCGTTTTCGAATGTCGTTACATGGTTTATTTGTATCATAACTATCGTTGATCTTGATTCGATGTTAGATTATTGGCTTAGATGTTGAAATTTGGAACGGGTTCATAAATCATAGTCAAGGTTGAGGTTGATGGCTTGAATTTTGATGCAGAAGCCAAAATAGGCCCTATTATGTCGGTACCGTTACCATACCGTTACCGGATGCAAATTCGGTCCGGTAGAGGTACAGAACGCTACCAGTACCGATGTACAAGTATCGGTAGGTCCCAGTACCAGCCGGCCCCGGTACTGGACCTGGTACCCAAAATGGGTACCAGAAGATAACCGGTCCGGTACCGGTCCAACGTCGGACCGGTACCAGAATACCGATTGGACAACTCTAATATTAGATATGTTTAGAGATGCATTTTTTTAAAAAACAAACCGACGGTGCGGGGTTACGCGAAAAAAATAATAAAATAAAAAATAAATAATAATAATAATAAAGTTTGAACTCAATATCACTCGCATTATCATCGTTGGCACTTTAAATGAAAGTCGCTATCTTAAATTTTTTTCAGTTGAGGGGGATCTGCTGACCTTCATACAAAGCGTCTTCCATATAGGGACTTTCCTTGCAAAAACAAACAAGTGCATGGTATTGCTGACACTTAAGATCAGATAAGTGCTAAACGCACAACAAAAGTGCACCACATGTGCACGATTGTGTCACATGGGATTTGTGTGGACCCCACATGTTAGCATTTGGGACCCACAACGCTGTGACACAGTCGTGCACTGTGTCGTACCTTATTGCATTGCTCCTACAAAAATGATATAAAGCACCTCTAAGTAGAACACCACCCCCACATCCTCTCACATTCATAAATATGGGGCTCCACAAACACCAACATGTGTGTGTGCGCTCCCACATGATGTGAGTGGGGCGCGTGAGGGGTGCACATAGTGAGGGGTGCCTTATATCATTTTTCCTGCTCCTAAGATCACCCATCCTCATCCAACTTCTTTTATCACAGAAGGAAGACATTGAAGCAATTCCTCACTTC
>JAOYMZ010084449.1:0-11234 GCA_025802335.1 Pinguicula primuliflora
TATGTATTTATTAAGTTATCATTTTTATATCATTAAGTTGTTATGTATTTATTTTATCTTATAAATATTTAAATATATAGGCGCAACAGTTGTTTCAAGCGACGCAGCACCCAGAACAGCTGATTCCCCAATTCGCTACATCATTTATTGTGGCTATACATAAAAAATTGGGTGGCGAATTGGATGACGAAGCTGAAGATCCTCAGATGCCGCTTTTACTGCCGCCTGCAAGACGCCACGATCATGAAGCCAGTGCCTCACATCCACCGACACATCAACATGACGATAACATGGAAAAAATTCGTAGGACGGCTTGCATCCGCACGAAGCCCTGCCGCCAACCCGTGCGGCAGGACATTTTAGGAACGAGGCGGACAGGTAAAAATTTTCCCTCTTCTACGTGACCTTTCTGCTCGGAGGCCTGCTCGCAACTGCTCTCTAATGCCGCATTTGCTCTCTAATGCCCGGTGAATCTGCTCAACCAGTTACTCCATCGTCGCAATGCATTAACTCTTCGATTTCCGTTCTGCGCGTCGTCTTTTTCTGGTTCGCACCTTTCTTCCTCGAGCCGTTTGGCATCTTTCTGGATTCTGATTTTTTCCCCTCTAAATCGATACTGCTGCAGTGTCTTGGGCTGAAATGTTCGTTGATGATGGAAATCATTCCAACCCCTTCAATTATTTCTTTTTGCGTGCAGATGCACTCTTCGATGGGGAGACACAAATAATCCTTTTCTCAGGATGTGAAGGTATCAACATTTTGAAATCCTTTTCTTTGTGTTTGATGGATTTGCCAGGAGCCTCTGAACTTTTTGTGATGCCTTTTCGCTGGAACGCACGAACTGGGTTTGTAGGTGTCTATACTCTTTCGCGGATCTTTTTCTTTCAACGTGGTTTATGGGCGGTTTGTTTCTTTTCGTCCCCTTCCGTTTCTATTTCCAAGGTAATTTACAGATTTCCTAATTTTTGTTTCGCCTCCTTGGGTGATTTTTGGTTAAACAGTTCCACACTAATTCCCGATTCCTCCGCTCAGATTTCTTCCAGGGAAAGCAAAATACATGACTTACAGGTGAATGCTGTGTTGGGGAGTTGGGGGAAGAAAACGAAAAACAACAACTAAAAGATACAATTTTTGAACTATTTGGTAAGTATTCCCATCACGGTTCGTCGATTACCGGAATTTGAGGGGAAATGACCCTCCTGGGGCATGCTTCAGGTTGTCTCCGGGTTGTGGGGATATTTTACTGTCTGGATAGTAATCAGATGAAATTCAAGTAGGTTTAGAGGATTGCAATTCCACGGTTTGTTTGGGAACTGGACACCACGCACGCTAGGTTTTCTTCATTTGCTCTCACACTTGGCCAACCATACCAGCAACGCAACCCATACAAATTGATTTGTGCTTCTTTCATTTTTTGAGCACGGCCATCGGTTGAGATGGTCTGATGTTGATAAAGTTTGATTAATCGGGGTATGGGATCAGTTTGATGTGCAATAGAAAAAGAGGAGGCCCCCTTTCCCCATCTATATGTAGTTTCGAAATTTGACCGAACAACATTACCACTTGCATATTCTTGCACTAAGTTAGTTTTTTTGTGTGTTTTGGATTGTTGCTTTTGTGGCTCTTTTCGTTCTATTATGTGGAGTGGAATAAATCAGTGGCCTACTGTCAACAAAGCAACCCTCACCAAGACCTGAACAATTTCTGGGGCAAGCCTTCATTTGCTAATGTGGTTTTCACTTTATTTACATCAATTGTGAAATTTCATTATTTCTTCTTAAAATTTATGTGCTTGATCAACTTGCTTTCTTGGGAGCAGAGGAGAGAAAATGTTGAAAGCTAACGAGGATGGTTGCTGGCTTTTTAAATGGGGTCAGAAAAAGATGCTTTGGTTGGCTCAAAGGTCATACATTTGTAAGTGCCTCTTTTCTTTCTTGCCCATTGTCTCTGTTTATTCCTGCTACATCAAGCGATTTAGACTTTTTTGTGCATGTTTACAGTTATCGTCATTTCCCCATTTTTAATTTTTTCAGTCATTCAAGTTTGCAGATAGTTGATGATTTACGCAGGGCAACATATGATTAAAGTTACTATATTACATAAGTGATTGGAATTTTCTTTCAAATATGTTTCTTTATGCTTGCTGTTTCTCTCTTTTAACATTTGTAATTCTGTTTGTCTTTCAACAGATGATGAGTTTATTACTATTTTCCTATGAGTTTGTAGTGCCGGTTATGCCCAACTCGATGATTTTGTTTGTGTTCTTATATGAGTGTTATTCATTGACATGTATGGTTTCCAAGTAAATATTATTGGCATTTATTCTATGTTGATGTGGTCTGAGTTTATGCTCATATTCGCTGCCCATCGGGATTCTTTAGTTTTTTTCCTCCTCTTCACAGAATAACACTTTGAAACAGTACCCGGCTGATCTCATTCTGGCATAATGATTTCTGCAGTAGATTTGCTTTCTGGAAAACAGACAAAAACATTCAAAATGGGATGAATCTTGAAACCGGCTTTTTCCTCCACTTTCCAGAACAACGCTTTGGATGCGCATCGGGCTGATCTCTCCCGTGCATACTCCATTTGTTTCATGTGAATTTTTGAAGATTGAATTGTGACTGCAATAATGGAAAGAGACAAGCGTGGACCATACGCTTTGATGCGTTGCAATCTATTCTGTGAGTCAACTCAATTTTAATACCCCCAAAACATCACCCTTCATCCCAATAAAACTTCTCCGTATTTGTCACTGATGCAGGTGATTGTGTGAACTTTAGATGGAGCCTCCAGTTTCTTCCAATACTTATCCATTCTTCCAACATGAGATAACAACAAAAGGTATTCTCACTGATTTGCTCAGCCCTTGCGCTACTCTGTATAGGCATTATAATTCTGCATTCTTCAGTTGGACCCACTATTGTTATCACAATCATTGTGTTGCAATTTGTTTCCACTTGGATCAAACTCTTAACAATTGAACTACTCAGTTTTTGGGTAAGACAATTGTAGTTTAATATATGATGAATATTGTCTGACCTTCCAAATTACATTGATGTTTGTTAATAATAGAATCTTTTTGTGATTTCTATGATATTTGTAATTTGTACTTATTATTTCTTCTTCTCGGCATGCATTGAACCTCGAAACCGTGTGCCCTCAGGGCACGGCTAGATACTAGTATATATATAAAATGGGTCTGGTCAACATGAAAATTATATATTGGCCCAAAAGATGTATATTGTATATTTTCAAATAAAACTATAACTTACCAAAACAAAATTTGAGAACCCAATCAGAACCCACAATACCCCTATATGATACAATTTTGCTTAACTAAAAAAATAAGCCTTTGCCAGTGTTCTAGAGTGTTACCGTTTAGACCGTCTAGGCAATGAAAAGGCCATGCCGCCACAAATATGCATTAGGGGCGTCCAGGGGTGGTGGGGTGCCTGCCCAGGCCGTCTCCGCAGATGCTATCTTGAACACGTGTAATAATGATGTTCGTCCACATCACCCATACGACTCTGTTGGATTCGGGTATACCTGGATCTAGCACGAAACTGAACTTGATAATCGATGGGTAATGGGTATTTGGATTCGAGTATAAGAATTTTTTGCTTTGGAACTTAGTAACCCAACATATTTTATAAAATAAATTTTAAATATGTTTTATTAATCAACTAGAGTTTATATAAGTCAATGACGGGTTGACCTAGTGGTTCTAAGAGTAATAATTATACTCAAAGGCCATGAGTTCAAATCTCCTCAGCGACATGAGTCTGTCACATATGGCTAGTGTGGCTTACCACCCTACCATGATTTGCAGGATATTACGGTTGGGCGTTGCAGGAATGCTATAAAACACCCACAATTGGCACCTAAAACACACCTGATACCTTGTGAGAATGTGAGCGTGCATGTGTACTGGTGTGTTTTTGATGCCAACTGTGAGTGTCTTATATCATTTCTGATGAGGTTGAGTTTAATTACATCGGTAGGATTCCCTACATTATTTTAAAAAAAAAACTGAGTTGATATAAACTGTACAATTCAAACAAATGGTGTGGTAGAAATGATACTAATCTCATCCAGTTTCCACAAAGGACGTGGGAGAAATAATGAATCGTGTATTACCAGGGATGAGACTGATAAAATGTTGGCGCCATAGACCATGAAAGCCTACATAACAGCTTCAGTGGTGCTTTAAAGAGACACCTCCTCAAGAAAAGATTGGCATCCATAAGCTAATCCATAAGGCTACATAAGGCTATCCCCAATCATGGAAAAGGGAGAGCAAAGAATGCCTACATAAGGCTATCCCCAATCATGGAGGAAGTTTCCTCCCTTTTTATCCACACATATTACATCAACTCACTTTTGTCTCACTTCACCTCATCTTCTCTACACTCATATTTTCTCTCTCTAATCCATCCTTCATATTTCACTCTCTATATTTTAATTTATTTTAATATATTATAATATATTTTAATTGATTATAATATATTTTAATTAATTATAATATATGTTATGTTAATTTATTATTATTTTTTTATTATCTGTGGTGGAAAGTAAGGGCACGTGGGAACCGGTTGGCAACCGGTTCCCACATGGGGGGAGGAAAATTTCCCTCCCCCTTGTGGTTAGTCTAATAGCCTACGTTAAGCTTCTGACCTTGATGGGGTTTTTGAACCCAGTCGAACAAATTGCATTGATTAGTGCTCTATTCTAACAGCGGCAGGAGAAAGAGGTGTTGGACCTCTAGAAATAATCTCCAAAACCGATCTCCAAAGAGGTGTTGCTCTACTCTATTATTTTTTTTATTTGGGCCTCGAGCCATCTCGATGACCGAAGTCCCGAACTTGTTCAGGACTTCAAACTTCAGGATGAGATCAGGCCCAAAATATTGGGCCCAAATCAAAATGGGATGGGATCGGGATTCGACAAATTCCAATCTTGAATCCCGATTGCCCACCCCTAATAAGGCACCCCACTATGTGCATACCCCACACTTCTCACTCACACCTTATGGGAGCATACACACATATTGGTGTATGTGGGATCCTATAATTATGAATGTGAGAGAGTGTGGGGATGGTGTCTACTTGAGAGTGCCTTATATCATTTGTGTTCATTTATATCTGACAGTGGCTCTGAGTTTTTGTTGCTGAATACTAATAAAATATAAACCGCATTAGAGTCTAATGTTTGGAATAATTAGACAAGTAACCTCCGTGCAAATCTTATTTCGAAATGTAATTTTCTATTTCATTATTGATTTACTTTTATTGTTTTTTACTTAAAAAACATTAAAAGAAAAGGAAGAAAAGAAATAAAGTACTAAACCTTCTTAATACCTTCTAATCAAGTCAGTAGCCGTAAGATGATTTTTTTAGTGTATCATCTCTGATGGTAAAAAAACCTAGAGTTTAAAAGTTCAAATCATGGGTGCTGCCATCGCAGCCTTAGCTGATTCAGTTACCACCCTTATTGTGATCGCCTCCGACCTTATTGCCGTCTCATTCATCGACTTCCATGACATCATCGCTTTTGCAACTGCTTTCGCCTCCGAAGCCGCATGCCTTGTCACCCTGTGCAACAACATTGCCAAACTAGGCGATTTTGCATCCAATGCAGCTCTTGACACTACACTCGACGACCTTGTTGCAGTGACAGCTGCCTTTGACTTTGTAACCACCGAACACCATGACCCGACATGGCCCGACAGGTTCAGTCTGGATAATCTCAATGCTACTAATGCAGCCCGAATTGTCACTGTCATTTGGAGCTTATCACCCAACTTAGCTGCTTCTGCCTTTAAATTTCGCAGTGTGTCCGGTACGATCGAATTCCTTGACGTTGCCTCTGACTTTGCCCTTCAGGTCAAATTACTTGGAGGGCGAGCCATACGCGGTGACATCAACCATCGTATGATAGAAGAACACATACTGGGCCCAATAGCTGCCTGTCGCGAATGCTTCGTTCAGAATATGAGAAGAATGAAAGATGATGCCGATCAGCATTGTGGTTCGTCTGTCTTGTCTAACAATAAACCATCATGATCACCGAATTAATCGTATCTGGGCTGCTTGTGGATATCAAATAGGAAGACTCTAGTATGTATATAGAATGTTGATGATAATTTAGTCTTGATTATTCGACTTCTGAACGAATGTACTATCGGGTTCTGAACGAATGTACTACCGGGTTTCGAACGAATGTGCTACTGGGTTCTGAACGAATGTGCTACTGGATTCCGAATGAATGTGTTACTGAATTCCGAACGAATGTGCTATCGGGTTCCGAATAAATGTGCTACCGGGTTCCAAACGAATGTGCTATCGGGTTCCGAATGAATGTGCTATTAGGTTCCAAACAAATATGCTATCGGATTCCGAACGAATGTGCTACCGGATTCTGAACGAATGTGCTACTGAGTTCCGAACGAATGTGCTACTAAGTTCCGAACGAATGTGCTATCGGATTCCAAATGAATGTGCTATCGGGTTCTGAACGAATGTGCTACTAGGTTCCAAACGAATGTACTATTGGATTCCGAACGAATGTACTAATGGATTCCGAACGAATGGATTATTTTTGTTTTTTGAGAGGTACGAATGGATTGTTTTGATTTTTGAAATAAAATTCCTAACTGACTCTGTCATTCACGATGACATCAACCGCCGTATGATGAACGTTAAAGTGAAACACATCATAAAAAACACGTATAGTCGTGCTTGTAAAAAACACGTATGGTCGCGCTTGTATCGAATGACGCCCTTAGAAAGGGGCGCATATGAAAACGAAAACGAAAAGGCACCTATAGGAGCAGGCTGGAAGGCGAAAAGACACTTTGGAAGGCAAGAGAATCATTTCATTTGGAAGGTGTAAAAAATGTATGGTCGCACGATTCCTGCAATACAGCGCACCATTCCGAAACTATACACGTGTAAAGCACGTATGGTAGGACGATACACGTATGAGTAATGAAATTTGAAAAACACGAATGGTCGCGCTTTTATCAACTGACGCCAGCGACGGCGAGTATGAAGATGAAGAGACACAAAGCATAATCACAGGCCGGAAGGCGGAAAGACGCTTTGGAGGGCAATAGAGTAATTGTATTCTATTTTTTATTTTTGGTTTTGGTTTTTAATTACATTTGAAAATACTGGAGTTTAGTTTACTGCAACCCCGTAACATATACGTGTAAGCGAGTATCCGAGGTGAGAGAACCTTGACTACAGCCTCTGTTCGAGAAATAGGTCGCCTAGGCCGCTTAGACGTTAGTATGTTGCCCTCTGCCTTGCCCGAATTACCGCTTAGGCTGCTTAAAAACCCGCTTAGGCTGCTTAAAATCCCGCTTAGGCTGCTTAAAAGTCCGCTTAGGCGGGCGAATAGGCTGCTTAAGCACTGAACGGGCCGTGACCGCCCAGGGTCCGCCTAGCAGTTTCTCGAACACTCTACAGCCCCGTAATTGCATTTTATACGTAATGAGAGAACCTTGACTGCAGTGATAGGAACGAATGCACTATCTGAGGTATGTGTGAGGGAAGCGAGTGCCGAGTATCGTGGCTGTTTATATTCATCTTTGCTACTGTTGGCTGTTTCAACAGGCATCATTTTTTCATTCTTATCATCTATGTGAATGACATCAATACAATTTGCCATCACTAGAAGAGCTGCAGCGAGAAATTAGGGCCCCATGGCAAAGATAACTGTAGAACAGAGCATGGAAATAGTTCGTCATATATGATCCTATCCAGACTCCAGAGTAGGTTTTCTTCTTACGTCGTGGAAAAGGGCCGTTTCGATATCAAGCGCAGGTTCTAATCCGTGGAGCGTGCACTCTGCAAGATACTACACCTGAATGTCAATTAGGGGCAGCTCATTTTATCCCGAAATACATGCCAACACCACTTCACTGGTAAACACACTATTTGGGGGGAGGGGGTGTAATTGGTAGAAGGCTACTGGTTTGTCTTTTGGGATAAAGATAACTGCACATAGTAATATGGTATGCCTTATTCTGGTGGGGACGAAATCAGAGAAGAAAGCGGTACCGTTGGCAACAAGATCTTGAATGATCATAATTGTTCTAGGTGTTCTCCAATCACAACAGAATCTTGAAACTAATCGCTTTGTTCATGGAAAGACGTGCAGTCTATGAAAAGACTACAGGCGCAGTCTGTGAAAAACTATACGCGTAGTGTTTTATTTTATTTTTTTGGATAAGTATTAAAGTAATAAGTATTTGAAATGTTAAGTAGAAGATTTTGGATTTAGAGTAAGGGCCCGACTGAGATATCCGGGTTAACCACGAATGCATCGTGATTTGGTTGACTGATGAGTTATTCCCGACTTTACTATTCGAGTATTTAATTATGGCTAAAATATATATTAAAAAAAGAAACTCTAATTACTCTATTTGACAAGCTAAGAGAGTATAAATGGACAAACATGCGTGTGAATACATTAGTTTTATCGGGTGCTAACTGCTAATGCACTTGTGGGATTCGAGACAATATTTTCAAGTAGATTGGAAACAAAGAGACTTTTTTACATACCTCGTAAGAGTAACTTGTCTTAGATGTGAATCAATCATACATTGTTCGTGTTAGGATGCGGTTTGTGTAGCCGAGTGGGAGCTGTAAGACAAATACGTTATTACGTTAAACAGTACGATTTATGTAGCCGAGTGGGATTTGTAGGACGTTAACGTAATTATGACACAATGTAATTAAGGATTAAATTACAATTAATGTGCTTAATTGTAATTTAAATAATTATTACATTAAATGGATTTTGGCCCATTAAGTCCATATCTACTCCTATAAATAAGAAGATTTCCACAATCTAACGCTAAGTCCTTATTCTATTCTCATCTGTTGAGAATTCTGTTTTCATAGTTCTCTCGAAGTGTTGCCTCTGGTAGCCCTATTTGAAGATCTGCTCAACCAGAATATTACGATCAATCACGCTTTCGCTATAAAGATACAAATATTGTAATAAATATCTTCAATTGTGTATCAAGTAAAAGTGTGCTCACCACTCCGTATGAGTTACGGAATGGAAGGAAATCAATCTCAAACCACATGCTATGTGTATAACTGAACCTATGAACATGGAAACCAGATCCAAGAATAACCAAACGGGTGTTCATTCTTTATCCCGAACATTCCAAGGGATACGTACTGTTCGGCGAATATTCCAATGGTGGCATGACTGGAATTTATAGTGGCAATGTCGAGATACTAGAGGGATCAATTCCCAACTATCAGTGATATAAGATAGGGCGGTCAATTGTATGAGTTACAATGAGAATTGTAACTATCTCTTGGTGTGGGGTAGAATATATTTCACCAAAATACAAAAGATAGTAAAATTTCGCATTTTGCAAGAGGATGCTTTCCTAATGAAGATGAGAATGCACATGAGGTCAGTCCTCAGCAGCAATCTCCAATACCTTCTACCTATAAGACCACACATTCCACTGACAAACGGATTAGTGGGAGTGACCCTTTCGAATAGGTAATTTGATCAGGAACTCCTACATATTGCACGTGCGACCTTGCCAAATGAAGTTGTAGATGCAAATGAGGTCAGTCCTCATCAGCAGTCTCTAATACCTTCAACTGATGAGACTACAAATTTCACTGACCAACGGATTAGTGGGAGTTGTCATTCGAATAGGAAAATTGATTAGCAACCTTCTGTACTTAATACAGACGTAGCTACGAATTCCATCGACTTTGGGATTAGTGGGAGTGGCTCTTTGATAATGACTGCTGAAAATCCTGTCATTTGATGGATGAGTTCCTTGAGGATACTTTCGAATATAGAAAGATGTATTCTTCTACGTACATTTCGAAGTATAAAAGTCCACCTCTTATTGTGAGAACATGGACTAGCCCGATAGTGAAAATGACTTAGTGTCATAAAGGATGTATAGACTCAATGAAAACAAATGAAGTTTGAGAACTATTTGATCTGCCAAAACGTCGAAAACCAACTGGATGCAAATGGGTATCCTCGTTAAGAACGATATGGATGAATCAATCAAAAAGTTCAAAGCCCAACTCGTCGCGAAAGACTTTACCCAATTTGGAGGTATTAACTACGAAGAGATATTCCACCTGGGGTGAGAATGGTTCCTATTCATCTACTTTTGACCTTGGTTGTCTATTTTGATATCGAATTATAGCAAATGGACGTAAAGACTGTCTTTCTCAATGAAGTTCTTGAGGAAGAAATTTATATGGATCATCCTGTCGGGTTTATCTCAGCAGGAAAAGAAGACAAGCGTGTCATCTTAAAAGATTCATGTATGGTTTAAAACAGTCTTCCAGATTATGGTACCTCTAAATTCATGAAGTCACATGGTTTCATCATGATTGATGAGGACCATTGTGTGTATGTCTTAAGGACAAAGGAATGAATGTTGTTTCATTTTCCATATGTCAGTGACATACCGTTGGCCAGAAACAATCTAGAAAAGATCAACTCCATTAAAAAAATGGTTGTCCTCTATCTTCGAGATAAAGGATGTGGGTGAATCTAGGTATGTCCTATGAGTTGAGATTTGCAGAAATCATTCTAAGAAATTGTTGGGTCTGTCTCAACAAACAAAATCTTAGAACGATTCAGGATGCATAAATCGAAACCTATTGTTACTCCTGTTGATAAGAGTTTAACACTAAGCCTTGAGTAATGCCTCAAAACAGATAAGGAGAAAGAGGAGATGAGTACAGTTCCTTATGCAAGTGCTATAAGAAATTTAATGTATACCATGTTATGTACATGGCTGAATATTTGTTTTGCGGTTGGACTGGTGAGTGGTCACCAAAGAAACTCGGGACCTGCTCATTGGTAAGCAATTAAGTGAATCGTTCGTTACCTATGTGGTATGACTGATCTAATCGTGTTATCCAGGGGGAGATATGTACTCAAAAAGATACATGGATGTCGATTGGGAGGCATTTTGGTGAGTCCAAGTTCACCTCTAGATATCATATCATCCTCGGTGGGGGAGTCATATCATGTGCAGTAATAAGTAAGACTGCATTGCTTTGTCAACTATGGAAGCAGAGTATGTTGCATGTAGCGTAGCAGTGCAAGAGGCACTCTGGCTCAAGAATTTCCTACAGTACCTCAATTTGACGCCGAGGACACGTGAACCTGTAGAGATAAATTGCGACAATACAGCAGCGATACAGTTCGCTAAGGATCCA
>JAOYMZ010084460.1:0-11234 GCA_025802335.1 Pinguicula primuliflora
CTTGATATCATGGTTTTAATGATGACACCCACATTCCTGATATTTACCCCCACGTGCACCCATACACGAGACCCGTACTTGCGGGCTCGATTTACTCCATGGCCCGGTGACCCAATTATGGGTCGGGCGGCCTGCGACCCGTACTTATGGACCGGGTCAGATTTCTAGTAGTGTGGTGGTGCGGTAGTACCTTAAATCATTTTTGGAAGGGATATAGGTGAGTCTCTTCCCCCTTTTGTAATGGCGGTTAACCCTACCTACGTCATTATTATGTGGATCACGCAACTATCTGAGACATTTGCACCGTCCTCATTATCCTCACTACATGCAATTGTTTTCTCAAAGCTTGAGCAAGCTTCAAAACAAATGAAACATTTAAAAGATTTGAACTTTGCAAGCATCTATATATCCAAACTACCATTTGAAAAACATCTCATACAATAGAGACGTAGAGATTGAAGAATATCTAAACAAGTCATGATAAGTGAAGAAATCTATCGCAAAAAATGTCACAAAATACTATTTCTTTTTACATAAAATAAATTCTCACATTGTGCCAACATTTGAGCAAAACTCACAAGAACTTTATATTTTCCTCGTTTATTCCCCAACATTTATTCCCCTCGTTTGCTTTGGGGTGAAAAATCCTACAACTATTGGTACTTTGCGTACTCTAATCTCTTCTCATCCAAATAGTCAATTATCATTTTGGAACCGAGGATAAGTGGTAAACTATTAGAAAATAGATCCGCCTCTCTATGGACTCGGATTTCGTGTGCATAGGTGCGCACGTGTGGGCCAACTTAAATAGGAAGATGTGGTTGGCCCACACGCGTGCACCTGCGCACACGAGATCCAAGCCCAGAAAGAAACGAATCTGTTTTCTAATATGGTATCGGGGTGGCGCAACGGAAGTGTGGTGGGACCATAGGTCCTAGGATCGGACCTGGGACTTATGGGAAAAATCTCGAGTATTGATTCCATAATGGGAGTTGACCCAATCGGGTATTATCTGTGTCGTTATCCAAGTCCAATAGAATTTACCTAGTTAGACTTGGACAACGACACAAATAATGCCCAATTAGGTCATCTCCCATTATGGGATAAATACTCGGGATTTTTCCCGCAAATAATTACGAAGATCTTGGAAATAATCATCGAGGTCTCCTGAAATAATGCCCAAATTGGGCCAAACCTCCCATGGGCCCCATTGGGCTAATTCACACCGGACTTTCCCAGAAACACTCTCGGGCCTTGCAATAAAGTATCCCAGTCTCGACTAATAAATCCAATATATACTTTCTTTGGGAGATATGAATTCTAACATTTGATCTCATCACCTCAATACAAAGGAAATACTTCAGTCTCCTCAAATCCTTCATCTCGAACTCAGTGAATAGTCGTTTCTTTAGTTCATGAATCTCATCACTATCGTCTCCAATAATAATCATATCATCAACATAAATCAATAGACAATTAACAAGTCCTCCTCTCCTTTTGATGAATAGAGTGGGATCAGAATTACTCTGTTCATACCCGTACTTCCTTATAGCTAGAGTAAAACGTCCAAACCACGCACGTGGAGACTGCTTGAGTCTATACAAGGCTTTCTTCAACAGGCACATATCTGGAGGTTGAAAGTCATCAGAGAAACCCGGAGGTCTGTCCATGTACACCTCATCCTCCAAATCTCCGTGAAGGAATACATTCTTCATATCAAACTAGTGTAGTGGCCAGTCTTTATTCGCTGCAACCGAGAATAGTACCGAATAGTGTCAATTATGGCTACCGGAGAGAAAGTCTTAGAATAATCCACGTCATAGGTCTGTGTGTAACCTTTGGCCACGAGTCTTGCCTTGTACCTTTCAATAGAACCATCAGCCTTTCTCTTGATAGTGAATATCCACTTATACTCAATCGGTCGTTTACCCACTGGTAGTACCTTTTTCTCCCAAGTATTATTCTTCTTTAGGGATCATGTTAGAAAATAGACCCGTCTTTCCCTGGGCTCAGGTCTCGTATGTGCAGATGCGTGTGTGTGGGCTAACTTAAATAGGAAGATGTGGGCTACTCTCATTAAAATCTTGAGCCCAAGGTAATAGATTGTAGCACCACATTTTTATATAAGTTGGTTGATAATTCTTTCTCTAATCGGTATGTGACAACAATCCAAAACTCTCCCTCAAGTCCAACTAGGTAAACCCTGTTGGACTTGGATAACACAATGCCCAAACATTGGGCCAAACACCTCCATGGGTCCCCACACTCATGGGTACAATACTCTAGACTCTCCTCCGGAAATAAACTCGGGCCTCAGTGGGCCAAACACCTTCATGGGCCCCCCACCCATGGAAACAACACTCCGGACTCTCCTTCAGAAACAAACTCGGGCCTTAGATTGCCCGCTCTGATACCGTGCCAGAAAATGGACCCAATCTCTATGGGCTCAGGCCTCGTGTGCGAAGGTGTGCGTGTGTGAGTTAATATAATTAGGAAGATAGTTTTAATGAGGGTTGTTCACCTTTCTAATTATATTAGCCCACACACGCGCACCAGTCTGTCTCCAGTTTGGGATTAGGTTTCAGAAATTCTTTTAGAGTTGAAGCCTAGGGCTTCTCTGGTGGAATCTGGCTGCTCTAGAAGAATAGTGTGCAGGTCAGGATCTTGGATTATAACTGGCAGTTCATATACGCTGCGATTTCTGTTTCCGTTGGCAAAATAGGAGGTATCCACTCCTATGGATGCAACAGTTTCTAGAACTAGGTGGAATACTCGTCTGTTACCCCCATAGGATTCTGCGGGTCTCATTTTACTTGGCGTCAGGGGACCTGCCATGAACGGCTGGACTGGTGCCTAGCTTCGGACTCCTTCCTTAAGCTTTTTAACTCAGTGGCGGTAAATCACCTTCCTTGGATCGCTTCAGATCATTCACCCCTTTATTTGTCATGTAAATTGAAAGACCGTCTACTTGTTCCTAATCCTGCATTCTGCTATCTCACAGCATGGGAACTACATAGCAATTGGCAGGGATGGTTAAGGGAACACTGGAGGTCAGGTCTCTCGTTGGTGGACGCGTTGGGGGCTCTAGTTGCTTTTATTCCTGGCTAGAAGTTCAATCAATTTGGGGACATCTTTAAGCAGAAACGATACTTATCTAATCGGATTGCGGGATTGCAGAAGGCTATTGCGAGACGTCCTTCTACCTTTCTTTGTAAGTTAGAGGTTACTCTCCTCATGGATTTAGAGAGAATTTTGTTGCGGGAGGAAGTCTTACGCAAGCAAAACTCAAGGTGTAGTTGGACCACACTGGGCGATCGATCAACATCTTACTTTCATGAGAAGCACAGGAACCCGAAGTAGTCTATTTATGGCTGCCGCATACAGTTATTGCCCAACAGATGGTCGTCAGATCGAGCGGTTTTGGTCAAGGGAGTAACTGATTATTTTCGTAATATTTTTGGTGTTCAGAGTCATATACAAATCATGCCCTTAAATCCTTTTCCGCTTTGCGGGCAATTCCCTCCAATTCTGGAGGGACTATACCGTGAGTTGAGCAAAGTAGTGGACCCAATTGAAATAAAGAAGGCAACTTTTGATATGCACCCGAATAAAGCCTCGGGTCCGGATGGGTTCTCGTGTAGTTTCTTTCAACATAACTTGGAGGTTATCTCATCTTTGCTTACCCAATTTATTTTGCAAGTATTCTCGGAGGGTGTTGTCCCAGAATCAGTGAACAAAGGGAAGATCTCCCTTATCCCTAAAGTCTCCCACCCCGAAATCTTTGGACAATTCAGGCCGATAAGTCTCATAAATATCACAGCAAAAATTGTTACGAAGATACTTGCAAATCGGTTGAAACCCATCATGCCTATTCTAATCTCTGCTAACCAATTCAGTTTTGTGCAAGGTAGATCTATCAGTGACAATATCATTGCAGCTCAGGAGGCAATTCACACAATGAGGACTCGAAAAAGCAAGAAACACTTCATGGCCATCAAAATCGACTTGGCAAAAGCGTTTGACAAGGTTGATTAGGGATTTATCAAGGACGCTTTGGCTGATGCACAAATACTTGATCTTCTATCCAGAGTTATCATGTCATCTTTGAAAACCAGGGTGACTCAAGTCATCTGGGATGTGACCAGAGGTCCAGAGTTCAAGTTAAGATGTGGGGTCAGGCAAGGGGATCCAATATCCCCATTCCTCTTCATCTTATGCATTGATTGGCTCTCGTAGGCAATCAAGGAGGCGGTGGACATAGGAGTTTGGTGCCCCCTCACCTTTGGTAGGAGTAAGTGGAGCCTATCTCATCTTTTGTTTGCTGATGATTTGATCCTTTTTGCAGAGGCACAGTTCGTCAGGCTAAGGTCATCAAGGAGATTATGGTAGCCTTTTCAAATTCATCAGGCCAAACTATTAATCAAGGCAAATCAGTCTTCTGTACTTCCCCCGGCATAGACCCTGGAGTTGCTGCACAATTAAAGGATACTCTGGGAATCAAGAAAGTGAACAACCTAGGCGTATATCGTGGTGTGCTGATTATTCATGGTCGGATCACGAGAGATGCATATGACGGACCACTTCAGAAAATGAGGAAACGAGCTAGCATCTGGTCACCAAGGCGTATATCACTAGCTGGCATAATGGAGCTATGTAGAACTGTTCTCAATGTGATACCCTTATACCAAATGCAAACAGTCCTACTACCTGCTGCTACTAAAGTGGCTATGGATAGGGTGGTTCGCACTTTCCTCTGGGGTGGCTCGTCTACTCAGAGGAAACATCTCTAGTACGCTGGGATGTGGCCTGCTAGCCAAAAAAGACAGAAGGGTTGGGGTTACGAAGCTTCAAAGATTCAAACTATGCATTTCTGTTAAAACTTGCCTGGGAATTTTTTCAGGAGCTCCTAAACTTTGGGTTTATCTTTTCATGGCTAAGTATAATCTTTAAGGTCCTGGATTATCGAGCCCCTTCCCGGCTAGAAGTGGATCTCATGTGTGGAACCAGATCTCCAAACTAGTGGATGTTGTTCGGACTAACTCAAAGAGGGTCATCGACAATGGTTTGAGTACCCAATTCTGACTGGATGTGTGACACCCATTTACGGAACCTCTGTACCTTTTAGCATACTCTCCTATCCCTCCCCAGGATTATACACTAACAGCCTCTGATTTTTTGACCCCTACAGGAAATTGGGACAATGGACGTCTTTGTGCTCTACTACCCGGAAGTTGTCACTAAGCTGATTACTCTTTGTCCACCATCTCATGATGCAGGGCCGGATGTACCAATATGGATTCACACCTCTATGGGGAATTTCACTTGCGGGTCTGTGCTACATCTTCGCAATGCAGACATCGCCACCCTGGAAGATCCTCTCTAGGAATGGATATGGTCCTTAAAGGTTCTTGAGACTGCTAAAACGTTCCTGTGGAGTCTCCTCCATAATGTCGTGTGGACTAACTCAGAAAGGCACCAGCGAGGCATTTCATCCTCTAATTGCTGCCACATCTGTTCACAGGAGGAGACTGGTTTGCATGTCCTTAGGGACTGTTCTAGATGTAGAATCGTTTGGGGGAAACTCTTTCCTACCCTCCCAAATGAGTTCTACTCCATCCATTTGGTTCACGAATGGATGCATCTTAATCTACTTGCTATCACTAACAATGTCCATTGGCAGGTTATCTTTCCTGTATTTTGCTGGAAGTTATGGAATGCACGCAACAATGAGATCGTTGGAGGTCACACAATCGCGGAATGGGATTATGTTCTGTCATTCAAGCCACAACTCATGAAACAATTCAATTTTTGTCCTACTACACTGCTCAAAACCAAAGGCGTAATGCTGCCATTACGTGCCTACCTGATATGGATGATCCGCAAGACCGTTCACACTTTTGTGGGGGAATAGAGTTCAGACTCCAAGTTGATGGAGTTGTATGCCATAGCAGCCAGTGCGTGGCCTGTGGAGGTCTTATCCGGAACTGTCACGGCCGCTGGGTCCTTGGATTTATGGGACATATTGGAAATTGCTCAAGTGCTACTGCTGAACTCTGGCCAATTTTCCATGGCATTGCAACTATTCAACGCATTGGACTGCAAGGAGTGATCCTTGAATCCGACTCCAGACATGCAATTCTAGCTATTCAGGGGAGGACTGAGGACTTACCTAACTTGGCACTGGTCAGGAGAATCCGAATCATGTTGCTTCCTCTTTCCATTGCTCTGATCCATAGACGACGAGCTGATATTCCTGAAGCCGATGCAATGGCAAAGATGGTCCAAAATAGCTCTAATTTCGAAATCCGCTATTACAGAGATGAAGCCTTATCGCAGAGCAGTAGGGTTGATGAGTTGCGTAACCTTGCTGCTAACAACTGCCCTGGAGTAGGAGTGGGTTGGCCTCTGCATATCCAAAATATGGATCCTCTGCTGCTACACACAGGAATCACAAATTCCCTATTGCACACAAATTCCCTGAGGTCTTGCCTTCAACTGTGCCACTTCCCCCAGTGTCTCACTTTGTATTTCAACGGGCTCTGTTTGTAATCTTGCGGCATCGGCCTCTTATGTATAAAAAAAATCCATCAAAACATAAAACTTTTATTCATATATCAATTTTATTATTCTGTGGAGATTGGCGGATATATTCAAGAATTTATATTGTGTCAAATTTGTGTGTCTTAAGAAATACTAGATATAACCCGTGGCTGAAGTCACGGAACGAAAAATTTGACGGAAAAATTTTGAGTTTACAAAAGTTGGAAACAGAAACGTGTTTCCGTTCCATCTTAATATATTTTCCGTTCCATCTTAATATATAGATATTACAATTAGCACACAAGTCTCTATAATTTGCTGGGAGAAAAGCTTTCCCCATAGATCACACCTTCTCGAACTCTGTCCCTCCTCAGTTTCCCAGTTGTGGTCATGGGAAACGTACTTCTCCACAACAGAAACCTTTTGGGAATCTTAAATCTGCAAGTATAAGCCAACATATATGCACATAAAAGTGCTGTTGAAAGGAATGAAACGATGAATTGTGTGCGTGGAGAAGAATGTGGAGATCATGTGTTCGTACCCAGTTAAATGTTTCTCACGACAGAAGTGCCTGAGAATATCATCAGACAGGCACTGGTGTTGCTCTTCAGCTGGGAGACTAGCACTGGAATCAACCCATCGCCACCCATCTTTCGCACGAACACAAGCGACTACCATCTCTGTCAAACGAGAATCAGGAACTCCAACAACGACAATGCTTGAAATCCCCGGATGCTGAGATAAAACAGCCTCTACCTGAGGGAACATACATATAATAACTGTGTGTTGCAGAGTTATATATAGGCTTGGGCTTAAATCTTTTGAAGTACCTTTAACTCCAATGTTACTTACCTCTGCAGGGTAAATGTTCTCTCCTCCACTCTTGATTCTATCCTTTGCACGCCCAACGAGCCAGAGATTACCATGATTATCTATACGACCAACATCTCCAGTGTCAAACCATCCCTCATGTGCAGGATCCAAAGTATTTGATGGAGTTTGACCATCCCAGTACCCTAGCATTGCATGAGGACCCCTCATTAGTATTCGCCCCGCAGATACAGATACAGGTACAGATTCGGATTCCTCCGAATATAGTAGTTTTAGTTCAACATGTGGTGCCGGCTTCCCAACACATGTTCCACCTTGACTGCACATGTTGTATCCTATTCCAAAGTATGTATCCAAATACTGGCTGTTCCCTTTATTTGGATCATAAAGAGTCAAGAAGGTTAGAGAAGAGCATGCCTCTGTCATTCCTGGATTCAGTGGAAACACAATAGTGATTCAGATTAAGAAAAGTTGAAATAGGTTTACACGCATAAAGGGACGAAGAAGTAGATACCATAAGCTGAGAGAAGTTTGGCTCTAGGGAAAAGTTTGTTTGCATCTTTCATCAGCTCAGCTGAAAGACCACCACCACCATTTAAAATCTTCTTCACAGATTCAAAATTTCTTGTCCTGCAAAGAGTTATGCTTAAATTTATGGATAATGCTATATGTATATTATTATTTTACACATTTACTAAACACATATGTGTGACAACAATCACAACCACAATTAAAAGAAAATAAATAAATATCAACATTGAAATTGTGTTTAATGTTTAGTAAGTGTGTCAAATTATAGTGTACAAATAGCATTTTCCTAAATTTATGCACATGTTATGCATATCCGGAGCAAACTAAACATATCATAGTACCCAAACTCTGTTGATCATTGTTTTTTTATACTTTTCCACTTCTTTACCTGTGAAAGGCAATTAGATCAGCCATGATTGTTGGTACAGTGATCAAAGTGGACACTCTGTGCTCCTCAATGGCTTGACTCGCCAAACTAGCCTCAAATTTTGGGATCATTACGTGACAACCTCCAGCCATTAACATGGCCAAAGCTGATGATATCCCACCAATATGGCATAGTGGAGATGTATGCAGATAAACCTGCAATAATCTTCAAACTTCACTGAAGTATATTTTATCGTAAACAACACAAAGATCTCATTGGAGAAAGGCCTACATCATTCTCATCGTAGCCAACTACCGCAATTTTTGCAAGAGATTGGATAACTAAAGCCGCATGGCTTATGGTAACAGCTTTGGGCCTTCCGGTGGTACCTAAGGTCATCATGAGGAACCAAATGACATCAACAAGGCAATTACCAATAATTCTCAAGATCATTATGAACTAATGTAGAAACAGCATGTAAAACCTGATGTGAAGCATAAAATAGCAGCTCCTTTAGGTGCCCATTGATAGTCTAGTTGACCAGATCTCCCACTTGGCTCCTTAAGTAATTCAGTAGCAACCACTGCAAAATTATCAACTAAATCCATATCTTTTACCATATAACTATGATTCAGTGGGATTCCAACATTGATAGCATACTCATTCCAGGATCTTTGGCTTTACCAGGCGTATCCATTAAGACGTGCCACACCAGAGATGTAACACAATCAATGTTAAACCTCGAGTGCCAGTAACCATGGCAAGAGTCCGTTACCAGAAGTACAGGACGTGCGACCTCCATGGCTGATTTGGCCTCCTCCAAGCTCTGGGAGACAAGATGTTGTCAATTCATTAACTAAAGAACTCATCGAGAAATCAGATTCCTAATTTATTCACGGATTTCCCTCCGGCGTACCCATCTGTAGTTGAGTGGAGCAGCAATTCCTCCAACAAAAGCAATAGCAAGCATCCATTCCAAATACAAATCACTGCAACAGAAATCATGTGAAAGAATGCGGAATCCATGGTGTTGCCCAACATGCAGCAGTAATGCATTATATTATATTATTTATCCGCAGAATAAAAGGCATGAACTGTACATACCAGTTGAGAGCAGAGATAGAAACGACGTCGCCCGGCTTGATGCCAAGCTGGAGTAGCCAATAAGACACGGCCATGACTCCTTCGACGAATTGCAACCCATTTTTCCGGCGTTGTCCGTTGATGGTGACGGTGCATCGGCGGCGAGCAGTGGTTAGACGTGTGAAGCACTGACAGATATGGGCGTCTGAGTAATTAGCCATTCAGGACAGAAGACGAGAAACAGAGAGAGCGTCAAGGAGATGCAGATAAACCGAGCTCAGTGGTGATAGACGCATTCATCAAAACCACCTTTCTTTCGTTCACGCCTGGCCTGAAAGAAGCAATGAAACCCTCCTTCCATTGGGTCTGCTGGTTGCGGTTCTCGGATCCATATCAGTAGTTCCGGCCAACGCGTGGATTGTGCTGGGAAGAGCCAGTTGATAAGGTGTTTGAGTGAGTGCCACCCGTGGATGACCTTATGATGGGAGTTGACCACACCAATTTTTGAATAAACGATCACGCCTAAAATCATTAATGTTGATATAATATTATGAAACATAACATTTCTCGCGTTAACCGTGCATTAATATTTGTCACTAATTTTACATTTTTAACTAAGTGGCGATACTATTGATTAAATGAAAGACTCAGTGACTCACTCTTTTTTATATCGAGTTAAAAACAGTATGTTTTAATCTCTGTTCGAGAAGTAGGTCACCTAAATTGTTTAGGTTCCGCCTAAACGTTAATATTTTGTCCTCCATTTTGCCCGAATTATCGCTTAGGCCACTTAAAAGCCCGCTTAGACGGGAGACTAGCCCGCTTAGGCGCTGACGGGCCCTGGCCGCTCAGGGTCCGCCTAGCGCTTTCTCGAACACTGATTTTAATTAATGTATTATGTCATTTTTCATAAATGGATGGTCTTTAAGAAATTTCATCGAAAAATCAGGATATCGAATTTCGGTATTCTGATTTTTTGGACAATTTCTGGTCGAGAAAATAAAAAAATTAAGATCGATTTTGGAATCCTTGGATCAAAATGGTATTAGAATCGGTTATAAACTTTTATTTTAGCCATTGTAATACATCATTTAAGATAAAAGTTAAATTTGTTGTTTTTAAAATATTTATTTAATAAAATTTTATTTTGTGTACATACAATTTTGATAAATAAATTATTTTTGTACTTAGATGTCATAATCAAAATTCATCTTAAAATCCTCTTGACATGAAACTTTCCTAACCAATCTTCCATTTTAGTGTAGGTACATTTAGGGTTGCCCAAATTACCCACGAGTATCAAGTTGCCTGGACCCGACCCGATATTCGGACCCGATACTTGCTGGGTAGCGGAATGGTTTCGGGTATTTAAATCTGGATCCGATTTTTTCGGCTCCTGATATTGGGTTAAAGGAATTTGGGTTCGGATAATACTCAGATACGGACTTTTTTAATTGTAATTGTTTTTTCATGGATTTAGGGTTAATATCCTAAACCCGCAACCGTCTATTTTTTTTTTTTTTTTAAAACAAGTGTTTCGATAAAAAAAAGTGTTTCGAAAAAAAAAAACAAGGGTCTTAGGTAATTGAAGTTCAATCTTGCTGTCTAGCTCCAGCCGCACTCGTCAAGTCAAAGAATTCAATATTCAATCTTTAATTTTCGGCTGATTTTCAAGGTAACATTTTTAGGGTTTAGTTGATTTTCAGTTAGTGTAAGCACTGTGGGTTTAGGGGTTCGGCTGCTCGTACATTCGCGACTTGCTGAATGTTTGTGTTCATGTCTTGTATTGCTGAATTTTCCTTTCAAATTTGGCTTTCGTTGCTTTCAATTGTGGGTTTCCTGCATTCGTTGATTTCAATTGTGGGTTTTGTATAACCCATTT
>JAOYMZ010084471.1:0-11231 GCA_025802335.1 Pinguicula primuliflora
TGTAATTATCATAATTGAATTATTAACACGAAGTTAATAATTATTTGTTCATTATTAATTTTATTAGATGCGAAACATATTCTCTAATAAAATATTTCCCATAAAATTATCATACTTTAAAAAATAAGATTGCACAAAGCATATGATATTTCCTAAAACATAGATTCTAGGAAAATAATGCAACAATTATTCAAGCATATTGAAATTAAATTCCTAGGTCATGCATACTAGGGAATTTAATTATTTAGATATCATGCTTGAAAAGTAAATGTTGCACATAGCATATAATACTAGGAAAATAATGCATCTAACATTTAATCATACATTTAATTATTTTAAAAGCACATAGCATTTAAGAATAATTGAAAGCAACATAAAAGAATAATTAAATGCACTTAGTAATTAAACCAATTCTAATAACATGCATATCCTCTATTTAATTTTAGAACATTTTAATGATGGATTGCCCAATGTAGGATTTAATTGTTATATATATAATTAAAACAAATTTAATTATATAATAATCAATTAAAAATAAAAGAATTAAATCAAATTTAATTATATAATAATCAATTAAAAATAAAAGAATTAAATAATATTTAAAATTCGAATTTTGCAAATTTTAAAATTTGAATTCAAATTTCAAAGTTTTAAAAAAAGAAAATCGAATAAAAAAAATAAAAAAAATATAATTGATGAGGACGTGCGGCTAAACCTAGCCGCACGTCCTCATCTCCTTCCTTAATGGGAGTTGTTTCCCTTGCGTCCGTTTCGTTTCTCGGCGGGATTTGTCGCCACCATCCATATCTCGAATGATTCGAGGTCGGATCTTACGGCACTATCCTTTTTCGTCGCCTTTTCGGATTGTGGCCATCGTTCCGGCCGATTACCTGTACGCACGCCCGATTTTTGCCATGGGTTCGTTGCCGTTGCTCTGTTTCGCCGCGCGCCGTCGTCCCTCGCCGTCGTATTGTTACCCAGATGATGATTTAGGTCACGATACGCCTCAATCTTCTGAATTTTACGAAAAAATTTGTAGAACCGCCCGGTTTTGGTAGCGCGTGACTTACATGCGCTGCCCCGGGCGGCGTTTTCATGGTTTTCTTGTCGTCGGATACGGAATCCGGAGACGCGCAGCGAAAAAATGGTTTTAAAATCTTGGCGGCGGTGGCGCGTGACGAACACGCGCCGCCCCATCAGTCGAATTCTGATGGGCCTCTCTTCAAAAATTGCGTACGGCGGCGTGCGGTGGTCCCGGGGTGACGAGCGGACGAACAAAGACATCGGAAGAAAAGAAAAACGGCCGGTTTTGGCCGCACGTGATGCACACGCGCATCCCCCGGTCGTTTTCGGCGGCGGCGCATGCGGCTCACGCGCCGCGTGCCGCCGGCGCGGCCGGCTGGCAATTCCAACCTCGGCAGATCCGCGGAAAAAGGGAGTTTCGTACCGGAAAACAAACAGAACGGAAAGGATTAGAATCAACACGAACGAATCTGGATTAATACAGATCCGGGAGTGGCTCCGATACCACTGTAGATCAATATTGAATACAAGAGAACGAATCTAATAATAACGAGTACAACGAATATACCTTTGCATTATTGCAGAAGCGTGACGGATTGTAATCACCCGGACTATAGAAATCACCGTTGAAAGAGGATATGAAAAGTCTCTTGATATCCACGAATCAAATCTCTTCCCCGAAGGATGATAAGGACGCAAACAGAGAAATCTTATGTTTCTGGTTCTCAACGCATGAGTAGAAAAGAATGTGTATAATCCTGTAGGCTAAGTGCCTTTATATAGAGGATTAGGTGAGATTAGGTGGGCTTAGATGGGTAGTGGGCTTAGGTTAAATTAATTAAACAAATTAGTCAATATTAATACATAAAGCCCAACAGAAAGTATGGGCAACAATGAAAGCATGTCTACCTTAGTGACCGAGGCCCAATGCGAGATAGATGAAATAAATAAAAGTGCGGTAAGTGAGTTTGAATGGAACTAAGTGCCACTGGAAACCCGAAATGAATAGCCCACCATGAAGGTCAGCAAGAGACCCAACGAAATCCCAATAGGAAAACTAGAAGCCCAAAACACTTAAGTAAGACTTTTGTCGAGGAGGTAGAAATGGATTTACGAAACATTGGGCAATCACTGAGCCAAAACTGGAATCAGAAAACACGAGCACTACCTCTAGCAGTAACAACCTAGGCGTTCGAGCAATTATTCAGAATCATAGGCGCCCAAGAGAACAGAAGAAGAAAAATTGAATGTTTGAAGCTAAAGAGACTGCTGCAGCAAAAAGGTTGAACCAAAGGAGAAAAGAATGGGAGGAAGAAATGGAAATTAATAAGACTATGGATAAGAATGATAGGTAGAGCAGGCATGAAATCGGAGATTCATCAAACACTCCATGTGAAGATAGGAGACATAATGAGCAGCAAAGGCATGCGAGCATAAATTAACTAACGCAAGAAGCCAGAGAGACAATTAATCTAGGGAAAAGGCTTGGAATCTCAATAGCAGATCAACATATGCATAACATTGTAAATATGGAGATTAGAGACAAGTAGGCTAACGCCAACTAGAGAACAAAGATTGCGGGTGAACTTTACAGTTTGAAATACTGATACTATCCTTCAATGTTCGGGGCATAGGCAGGGCAAATAAACACAGAAAAATTAGGGAGGCAGTCCAAAGGCATGAAATACAGATGATTTGCATTCAAGAAACAAAGAAGAGTGTCATAGATCAAAGACTAGTGGATAAACCGTGGAATGGAGACCTAGCAAATTTCGTATGCAGCAAGTTCGGAGGGAAGAAGGGATATTCTGTGCCACAGGAACATGGATGGAAGATGCAACTAGATTACTGGGAAAAGGGGACTCTGGACCAAGATTCTGCAGAAAATCACAACCACAAGAGGGGAAATATATTGTCTATGTGGAGATTTCAATGCAGTGAGGTCAAGACAAGAAAAACTGGGAAATACAGTGGTACCGAGAAGTGAAATTAATGAGTTCAACCAATTTTTAGCTCAAACAGAACTTATAGACCTACCGCTATAAATTAGACAGTTTACGTGGTATAAACCAGGAGGAAACAACACGAGTAGGTTGGATAGGTTTTTAATTTCAGAAGAGTGGCTGCAAAAATGGCAGAACGTGGAGCAAACCCCCCTAGAATGACATTACTCAGATCACTACCCAATAATATTAAGTTATGATAATCAGAACAGGGGCCCAAAGCCGTTTAAGGTCTTAAACGCTTGGTTTATGCATGACAACTTCAAAAATTTTGAAAGAGAAGTATGGAAAGGGAAAGCAGATCATGTTCTATTCAACAAGATAAATGAATTGAAAAAACACTTGAAAGAGTTGGAATAAGTCAGTGTTTGGAAACCTGCAAGCCAAAATCGGAGAAGCAGCTGAGGAGATGAATAGACTGGACTTAAAGATAGAGGCAGGTACAATAACAGAGCAGGAAAAAAGGCAGAGGAACAGTGAAAGAAGAGATCACCATGTCACAAAAAGCGATGGACTCATTAACATATCAGAAGTCTAAAACGAAATTGTTGAAGTGATGAGTCTATTTCATATGCATTTTTAGGCTCATTTCACTTGTTCTTTTCATTGATTTATTTATCTAAACACCTATTTTGCACCTCATTTCGTGCTTAATTATATAAATGAAGGACAAGAGCTTATTTTCAGCAAGCTAATGTGAATCACATGTTTTATGATGGATTTCCTGCATTTTAGATGCATTCTGTGCAGAACCAGAACATCGGCAGAATAAGGTCATGGAGCAGGCCTCAAAGTGACTGATCATGGCCATTTGCTGAGCTCCTGGATACCACAAATCATCTATGCACACCTTGGAATGAAGCAAGCTATTTTTATACAAGTGTGCAACCCAATTCAGGAGCCAAACAGCAAAAGGAAGGGACTGATGTGCAGCAAAGCTTGAATCTGGTGAACTGGAGCAAAACAGATTCAATCATCTCAAACCAGGCTAGTGTGCTGACTTTCATCCATTCTGGTGAGCTCCTAAAATCCATAGAGCATCAAGACCCAATTAGCAACCATCTAGGCCGAGTTTTATGCAGCTGCAACACAATTCTGGACCAAAATATCAGCAAGATGCAAGCTGGAGCCAAATATCAGATTGTGTGCAGAATTGAAGAAATGCAGTTCAAAGTGTGAGAACCGGACCTAGGCTGAGTATATGTGCACATTTTGAAGGTCCAAGGCACATATAAACGTGTGATATCAATTAAGACACGTCCAGGTGCACCTGATCAAGCCACAACATCCAAGAGAGACCATTTGCCGAAAGGAGAAGGATACAAAAGTTGGTAAAAAGCTGTCTAGCCATTGTTGGCAAGAACTGGCAAATTCCTGCAATAACCTTGCTCGGTGCATATCTCTCACTTGGCTGGGAGTATAAACCTGAGATTCTACCACAAGCTAGTTCAAGAAGTGAGCTACAAATGTCATGAAGGAGTTGCAGCCAGAATCAGCCGCCACAAGGAGATATAATGGAAAATGCTGATCTGTTTGTTGAAGTGCAGTAAGTTACACATCTGTCCACATATTGGTGCACAACTCCTAAACGGCTGTAGGGATAAATCTGATATATTGCCACAATATACCTCGTCCGTTCCCCTACAAATTACATGAGGCTGTATTGCCATTTGAGCCCTCGAAGAGAACTTTATAGATGCAATATCAGCAACCAGTGTACCTATGATTAAGAAAGACACAGCTATCCTTCAACAATTCTGATGCTCAGCACATATCCGGAGGACCTGGGTGTAAACTCACACTTTTCAGGGCTTATACATTGGATAAGCTTCACTTTGAAGAGAGTCGAATTTTATCTCAAGGGAGGCGATACCAGATTTTCCATCTTCATCGGAGAAAACTAGAAGAGGCAGGGGAAGCAGACTGTATCAGCAACTTCTGTGGCTACCATGGGTTGCTTTTCTTGTTGTTTATCGGTTCTATTAGCTAATGCTTATAGCATGAGCTAAGTTTATTTAGATTCAAGGCTCAGTTGAGCCTAAACTCCATGTTTTGAAACTATCTTTGTGTTGGAGGGTCTGATTCACAATCATAACTTTCATACTACTTTCCTACGCCTCATTGACAAAGTTGCATGCCATATACTTTGCACGCCTGTCATGGAGGGTGTGAAAACTATTTTGCTTAAAACATGTATTGACCTTGCTCCTCGTGGATCATGACCTTAGCTCATCAGCTTTGTATTATAATTTGACCGTGTACACTTTGCACGCCTGTCATGAAGCAAGGGGAAGCAAATACTAAGTTTTTCCACTCAATGGTTAGACAAAATCGAGTAAGGAATAATATTAGAGGCATCATGACCAGCGGAGAGTGGAAAACAGATGTCCAAACAGTGAAGCAACACATAAATTACCAATCTCATCAGCATTTCAATGAGCAAATGATAGAAACACCGCGAATTCTATCACGGAGCAGGACAACATGATGCTAAAAGCCCCTTCACAGAAACTGAAATATGGGAAACAGTGCAAAAATGCGGAAGTGACTAGAGTCTTGGTCTGACAAATGTAATTTCAGATTCACGCAGCATTTTTTGGACATCCTAAAAGGGGATATAATCAAATTTTGTGAAGCTTTTTGGCAGGATGCAAAGATAATGAAAGGGATGAATGCTACACTTGTTACATTGGCACCAAAGACTGCAACACCACAAGAAATAAGAGATTTTAGACCAACATCAATGATTGGGAGTATTTATAAAATACTATCCAAGATCCTAGCATCTAGGCTAGCAAAAATCCAGCCCTAGTTGATATTTAAGACACAGACAGGTTTCATAGCCCAAAGACATATTCTGGACAGTGTTGTAATTGTAAATGAGGTTATTAGTGAGGCAAAGCCGAAGAAGAAGAATAAATGCTCTCTTTTAAAGGTTGATTTTGCTAAAGCAATTGATACTATCAAGTGGTCTTATATAATATAGACACTCATGCAGGATATGGGATTCTCAAATCATTGGGTCAGATGGATGAAAGAGTGCATACAATCAGCACAAATTTCGATCGCTGTCAACGGCAGTACATATGGGGAATTCAAGATGGAGAAGGGCTTGAGAAAAGGAGATCCCCTCTCCCCGCTATTATTTGCCATTACGACAGAAGGCTTGAACATTCAAATACAAAATGCTAAGGCGGAAGGACTGCTATCAGGGTATGAAATAGTGAATCCAAGCCTTAAAGCCACTCATCAGTAATTTGTTGATGATACTCTGCTATTTTGCAACGGATCAACAGAAGACATAAAGATGTATAAGTGAATCCTGAGACTATTTGAACTCTGCTCGGGTCTGAAGGTAAATTTCATGAAAAGCAGATTGTTTTTGCTTAACATGACAGAAGAAGAAGCTACAACTCTGGATATACTAAACGACTCAATCCCATATAAGTATCTTGGTATTGAAGTGGGAATAAACCACAAAAGGATGGGAGCATGGAAACCAGTACTGGATCTCATCCAGAAGAGAATTTAGGCATGAACAGAAAGACTATATCTTTTGGTGGCAAAGTTGTCCTGGTTCATGCAGTAGTATCAACAGTACCTACATATTGCCTCTCCCTCTATAAAGCACCTAAAGGGGTCCTCAAAAAGATTACGCAGATGCACCGTAATTTCCTAAGGGGAGCAATGATTGCAGGGCACAGGAAGATAGCATGGATAGCATGGGAAAAACTTAACTACCCGAAGAAAAGAGAAGGACTTAATATCAACAGATTGGAGCAATTTAACTTAGCACTACTATGCGAGTGGCCTGCTAAGCTAATCATGGAGGAGAACCAATTCTGGCAAGAGATAACAAACGCTAAATATGGTGTATTAAACCTAACCAATATTGATATAGGAACATAAACAACAAGCAGACAACAATCGCCACGGTGGAAAGACATCAAACATGAAGCAAAAATGAAAGCATTTAAGGATCAATTCATAAAGCAAATAAGAAATGAAAGATCCACCTTGTTCTGGCTAGCAACTAAGTTCAGCACACTCCATGCAATAGCGGAAGACAAAAATACAACCATTCAAGACAAAGGAGTTTGCATTGCTATTGGATGGAACTAGCTCTGGATCTGGCAGCGGGAAATGAATGAAGACGAGTTGCAACACTTTGCAGCATTGGAACAACACCTACTTGCAGCACCCTAGACAACCAATGAAGAAGACAACACCTTGCAAACCGAAATACTCAGTAAATGAGGTATATGTAACTCTTATGCAGGAATGATGGCCAGCAAATCAGGATATACAGCAAGCTAGCAAGGCGTGGAACAAGCTAATACCTTGTAAGATTGCCACTTTTAATTAGAAGCTACTGCAACATAGAATTCCAACAAAGTTGAACCTTGTGGCGAGAGGAGTTATGCTCGAGAATGAAGCCTGTTCACACTGTGAGCATCCAGAAGAGACGGAACACCATCTCTTCGCTCAATGCCCTGTAGCAATGGAAATATGAAGTTCAATTACGCACTGGACAACCATGTCACCACAACTACAGAATCTACAGATCAACAATATGGTGGACCACCTAGCAAATTTCATAGATAATACCCCAATTTCATGGAATCGAGAAGCATTAAACGCAATATGGCAACATTGCATATGGACAATTTGGAGACTAAGGAACGATAAAGTTTTCAAGCAAAAGGACCCAAATACCTCAGCAACAACCGAGCAAATCCAGATGCACGCTTGGTGGGCACTCCGAATTCAAAGCAAGTTACAGCCAGCTGTAGGATTTGGAGAGTAGATTCGTGACCCTGCACACTGCCTCGCGAGATGAAAGGGGAATCAGATTTCGTTCGATGAAGAAGAGAAAAATGTGGAGAAAAGTAAAGTGGTGAATAAAATGTGAGTAAAATAGAATAGCGCAAAAGTTGAAAGCGTAGGACGATTGTAAATATTTGGTGATGGTTGTACTCAACTATTTATCAACAAAATTACTAATATTTACCCAAAAAAAGGCATTCCACCAACAGTCTCTCACAAATGACTTTGAAAGTCTTTCTCTCGAGCAAAGAAAGAACCATATGCTAAATGTCAATATCTTTCGATTTGAATTGACAAGTTGTGAATTGAGAATACAACACTGACCTAGTGAGTGACTGAACTAAGTCTTGAACTCTTGAACTCATGAACTCATGAGTGAACTAAGTCATGAACTTATTTGGGCTCGGGTCACTATTCTCTCATCACGTATACAACTCTTTAGGTGTATAAACTCTATGATACTGTCAATTGCACATTTATTTTCCAGGCACATGCACATACCTCCATTTCGTGAATGATCTAGAAATATTGACTATTTCTTTCATAGAAGATGGTCAACCTTCACATTCACTAAGGTGACTCACACTCTCCCATATATGGGAGGGAGCCACTAAGAGCCTAAAGATCATCCTCCGTGACCTCCACGTGGTAGGATCATAATGTAGCCCACTATTATTAATTCCCCGTAGGGCCCCGCTACAGAGAGACAACTACCATATCTCACCACTCCCAATTCCCTACAGGGGAGAGACAGCTATTGTAGCTCCATCGCTTCAATCTCCGTAGAACCTCGCAGGGGAATCCAGCTATTGTAGCCAACATGAATTTCAAACTGTGCAAAGCCCCACAGGGGAAAGCCAGCTACTATAGCCCACATGACTTTCAAACTCTACGAAGCCCAACAGGGAAAAGTCAACTACATATGATCCTTCACTTCCTGTCTTCGGCAGATATGAAAGGTGTCCAACAACTTTGTACCCTTGCACTTGGGAGAGCCATCTGAATCTGTTCTCAGCCCCTCGCAGTGGGCAAAATCTCAAGGTAACCCAAAAAATCTCAATCCCCGTAGAGCCTCACAGGGGAGAACTAGCTACAAGGATTCTCTATTCTCCCACATCCCTCAGCAGTACAAAAACAATGCCGTCTTGATCCGTCCTCTGCCTCTCAGGTGGGGAGAATCGTAATATAACCCATCACTCTCAATCTCCGCAGAGCCCCGCAGGGGAGAGCCAACTATATCGTTTCTTTATCCCCAACTTCATAGCAAAATGGCCAAACTGTCAATGCATGGAAATCCTCAATGATCTTCTGCCCCCACAAATGAGGAGAATTGCAACTCTCTAACCCTCATTTTTATGGCAGGGCAAAATGGATCTATCAGATCGTGATTGTTCGTCATTATCGATAGATCCATCAAGTCCTTCTCAAACAAACCACCCATGCTTGGTCTATGAATCTATCAAAATAATCAGCAAAGATAAATGCATTAGATTCCAAACAATATACATCGCAGTGTAATATCCATGGATGAAACATAAATGGAATAAATAATACAGTACAAATCAATCACAATAGGAAATAGGAAAACTCGGAACATCAAACACAACTAGACGTCCCTAGCCAGCAGGCTTCAACCCTATTCCTTGAGCTGAGTCCAGAACTAATCCTCTTGGCAATCCCTTGGTGAATGGATCCGCCAGGTTCTTCTCAGATCGCAAAAAAACCAAAGCAACCACTCCATTCTTTTCGCGTTGCTTAATCACTCCATGCCAAAGACGAATGTGTCTCTTCTTGTCATTATAGACACTGTTCTTAGCAATTCCAATAACTGCCTGTGAATCACAATGAATGAACACTGGAGAAGTCTTCTCCCTCACATGGACAGATCAGCCAGTAGAGTCCTCAACCACTCTGCCTCCTGTCCGTCCATCTCAAGGTAATAAGTTCGGATTTCATGCTGGAACGAGCAATACAAGTTTGCTTTG
Source organism: Pinguicula primuliflora (assembly GCA_025802335.1). Classification (NCBI taxonomy): domain Eukaryota; kingdom Viridiplantae; phylum Streptophyta; class Magnoliopsida; order Lamiales; family Lentibulariaceae; genus Pinguicula; species Pinguicula primuliflora. The sequence goes on from JAOYMZ010084471.1 coordinate 9,839, forward strand.
CTGATTTCCAAGATACAACACCTCAACCAACAGTAAATACGTATCCACTGGTAGTGCTAACCTCATCGTTATTAGTAACCTAGTTGGCATCACAGTATCCTTCTAGCACATCAGGGAGTCACCCATAATGTAGGCACTAATCCATGGTACCCCTCAAATGCCTGAGTAGATGGTGAAGAGCATTCCAGTGCTCATCACTGGGACATTGAATGTATCGACTAAACCGACTCATAGCATAAGCAATATCAGAACGAGTATAGTTCATGAGGAACATAATATTCCCAATGACTCTCGCATAATCTTCTTGTGATAGTACAACATTTAGATTTTTCAACAAGTGGACTGATGAGTCATACGGAGTCCGAGCAGGCTCAACCTCATAATGATCAAATTTCTTGAGCACCTTCTCAATGTAGTGTGACTGACATAGGGTAATCCCATTTAATGTTCTTCCAATCTTCATCCTTAATATCACGTCTGCCTCTTCAAGGTCCTTCATCTCAAACTTAGACGATAAGAATTTCTTATAGAATCTATAGTATCCATGCTCCTAGTGAAGGTCAACATATCATCAACGTATAAGCATATGACCACATAGTCTGATCCCACTATCTTCGAGTAGGCACACGAGTCAGAGCATTCACTACATACCCATCACTAATCATAGTAGAATTAAATTCTCTTACTACTGCAAGGGAGGTTGCTTCAGTCCATAAAGACACTTCAGTAGTCGACATACCTTATCTTCTTGTCCTGTAACTACAAAGCCTTCCTGTTGAGTCATATAGACCTCCTCATCTAAATCTCCATTGAGGAATGTAGTTTTTACATCCATCTGATAAATAAACAGGTCATGTAGGGAAGCCAATGCAATCAATACTCAGATCGTTCCAACTTTTGTTGCAGGAGAGGTAGTGTCAAAGAAGTCAATTCCCTCCTTCTAAGTAAAACCTCTCATCATAAGTCTCGCATTAAATCATTAAATGGATTCATCAGGTCTCATCTTCTTCTTAAATATCCATTTGCAAGTGATAGGCTTGCATCCTCTGGCCAAATCAACCAACTTTCATGTTCCATTTTCGATCAAAGAGTCAATTTCACTCTTAATTGCTTCCTTCTAGAAGCTAGCATCAATCAAACGAACAACTTCAGTATATGTCTGTGGATCATCCTCTATCATTGATAAGCACCTATTTACGGCTTATTTCATGCATTAGTTCATATCATTTCATTAGAAATTTTCTCCTGCCAACTAGTTATTTGTTAGACAATTGCTATCTTGCTAGAAAACTAATCTCAACCATCAAATTTCTCATCAATGGTCCAAATCAAATAAACATTAAAACACCTCACGTGACATCCAATAACCCATTCAATCTCTCTTCTCCCCCTT
>JAOYMZ010084482.1:0-11230 GCA_025802335.1 Pinguicula primuliflora
GTTGTTCATAACTAGCATGTCATCTACATATAAACATAGAACCACGTATCCTTGTTCTATAATTTTTACGTAGACACACTTATCACACTCATTGATCTTGTACCCATTGGTCATCATGATATGATCAAATTTCTCATGCCACTACTTGGGTGCTGTTTAAGTCCATACAATGACTTCATAAGTCTACAAACTTTCTTTTCTTGTCCAGGAGCTACATAGCCCTCAGGTTGCTCCATGTAGATCTCTTTATCAAAATCTCTATTAAGAAAAGTAGTTTTGACATCCATTTGATAGACTTTAAGATTTTGCAATGCAACAATTTCTAAAATCAATCTTATTGAATTGATTCTCGACACGAGAGAATAAGTATCAAAGTAATCATAGTCTTCTTTTTGCTTGTATTCTTTGATCACAACTCAGGCCTTATACTTTTTTATTGTTTCATCTATTTACATTTTCCGTTTGAAACCCCATTTGGAATCTAATGATTTATATCCCGGAGGGAGATCCACTAGTACCAGGTATGGTTATACACAATGGAATCAATTTCTCCTTTTATGGCTTCTTTCCATAAAGGTATTTTTGTAGAATTTAAAGTTTCTTTGTAGATTCAATGTTCATCCTCAACCATATAGGTTAGAAAATAAGATCCCAAAGATCTTTCTATCCTTATCCTTTTACTACATCTGGGCTCTTACTGAGTTTCTATAGTTTCTTCATTATATTCATGACCAATGACATCTAATATTTCTTTTGAAGAACTTGCTGCAACTTCTTTGGATTTGTATGGAAATTCATTCTCAAAGAACAAAGCATTTCTCGATTTCACTATTGTGTTCTTATGAATATCAGGATTTTGAGATTCATACACAAAAAACCGATATGCACTACTGTGATGTGCATATCGAATGAAAATACAGTCCACGGTCTTAGGACCTATTTTCATTTTCTTTGGTAAAGGTGTTGTTACCTTAGCGAGTCACCCCCACACTTTTAAGTATTTATAAGAAGGTATTCTTCCTTTCCACAATTCGTAGGGGGAATTTTTCAACTTCTTTACGGGGTACCTTATATAAAAGGTAATTTGCTGAAAGCACAGCTTCCCCCCACATTCTCGGTGGTAAATCAGAAATGATTAACATTAAGTTCATCATTTCTTTCAAGGTCCTATTTTTTCTTTCTGCAATCTCATTAGATTGTGGAGAGTAAGGGGCAGTTACCTCGTGGATTATTCATTATTGGGCATAAAATGCACCAAATGGTTCAACATATTCACCCCCCAATGTTTCTTCGAACCATCTTAATTTTCTTATTAAGTTCATTTTCTACTTTTTGCTTATAGAGAATAAATTTCTCTATAGCCTCATCTTTACTTTTTCATCAAATAAACATAACAATCCTTGTATTTGTTAGTTGTTACTAAAGAAAACCAACATGTTTTCATAACATTCAATACTTTGTGTATTTTATCCTCTCTAATAATAGGAGAATCTATATTTCAAGAATCTCACAAGATTCAACAAGATGAGGTAGAACATCTTTTGTTGTCATGTTCATTGAAATTAGAGTATTAATTTCTCCGACTTTTTTATTGTGATACATTAGAATATATGTCAACTAAGGAACCATCACAATAGGTGCTACCCTCGGACCATTCTTTCCATTTAACCTTAAAAGAGTTTGAGCATCATATGATATGTAAATTTGTGCAAGTGACAATCGGGACGAGTCTTCAACAACAATGAGTCATTCATTAATATTAATTGTCATTTCTAAAATTCCAAAATTTAGTAATTTTGAAAATAGAATTTCAAATTAATATTTAAGAGATGGAAATATAAATATAATAGATCAATTAATTACAATAATTCTAGATCTAAGGTATATAAAATATTTCATTATTTTCTATAAACAACAAGAATTTAAGTATGCCTTTATACCTCTTAGTTTGTAACGTAAGGAAATTAAAGAGTCATGCATAAATGCTTGTTTATTTATGAGCTTGGACAAAATTAATTTCATACTCATTTATCTTTAACTATGTATGTATTATTATTTATTTCACCTAAAAAAACATCTTCATATAGATAACACTATAAAATCGTAACTCTTTATAATTAATTGTTATCAATTACCAACTTCTAATAACACGTTTTGACATAATACACATTGTCATATTTATCAAATATACAACCAAAATAGGTATCAACTTATGCATATCAACAATTACATTTTTTCAATAAAATCATGGAAAGCTTAATTCAATTTTCCCTTCCAAAAATAATTCATGCAAACATATGCACATATCAACTAAAATAATTAGTGAGAATAATAAAACAATAATAAAATATTAATATTTTCCTGTTTTCTTTTCAACAAATTTCATCATGTAAGTGGTGATGAAAATCGAAGAAACCAAAAATTTATTATCCACCATATTCCATCATAGTTCTTCAAACTACAAACTAAACTGCTAGTCCCCAATATAATAGAGAGAAATCTGTTTTAAGATTGTAAGAAGTAGTAGTGTAGAGAAATAACAGTTTGATTAACCTTTTACCCAATATCAAAATCTTTTAAGAATTACAAAGGAATCTCTGAGGCCTGTGAATCACAGTTTCCTTAAAACAGATTCATCATCTCCTAGATTCTTTGAGAATCTGGACATCTGTCTCCCAAGATACAATAGAGAACGAATAGTTTTGCACAACACTATTCCAGCGAACTCGAAAGGTGTCTTCCTTCAATCACCAAAAACTCAAAACAAATGGGCACACAGAAAGAAACTAGAAATCAAAAGGAAGTCTGGACTCAATATATTGTATGTGTTCAAACATGGGGGTCCCTCTTTTATAGATGGACAATGGAGTTACATTGAAGAGAAAAACTTCTCCTCTTCAACTTAATGAAGCTCTAATACCCACAAATCTCCTACTAATGGAAATTTAAAAGTTACAAACTCCTTTTGTAACTTATTCACAATATATATTATATTAATATATATTGGTAGTAATACAAATATTGTATTTTATTTTTGGGTATCAATTTTCATTCATCCAAATATCATATAGTATTTCGTAATCATTTATATTCCATTTTTAACTTTTTTCGAAGCTTAAGTGGAATCTCTACGAAATATATATTTTTCCAACAATTTGTATAGGGGATTTTCTTTCCAAACTTTGATTCTGTGTTTTGAAATTGTTAAAACTCTTTGATGATTGAGAAGTTTTATGATTTAACAAACTTTGTGGAACTCCGTTGAAGATTGTGTAGGAGAAGGTTTTGAAGATTTCTGCTTTAATATCCAAAACAAAGGAGATCAGTATGTTTTTCCCTTTTCTTGTTAAAACAGTAACTTTGGATTCAAATACAATTTCTGCCATGATAGCATGATTTTCCAAATGGTTTAAAAAATTGGTAGTGTTCTAGCATTTTCAGTGTCTGTGTGAATGTTGTGTGAAGGTGTGAAATTTTTCGAGTATGGTGAGATTGAGCCTAACTGCTCCAAGTGTTGTCTGAATGGCCGAGAAGGATTCTTGGACCCGTGAATTACCCGAGTGGTGTGTACTATGGTTGTGTAATTGATGTCCTTGTGTGGTTGATTTCTTTACATTAACTGACCAATTTCTTTTTGCACAAGCAGTGCAGGTTACCTTTCTTGCTAAGATAGTAAATGTGCGATGATTACAATTGAGTTTTGATAGCATCTATAGAATTTTCCATGATAACTAGGAAGCTGTTTTGAAACCTTTCTAGTTCTTTCCTTTTAATTCTTACTGAGCCTAATCACCTCATGGATATTCACTACTCCACCCCTTTCAGATCCCAAATAGGGACAAGAGTAGCTGGGAGGTGCTGCTTAAAATTTACTTAGTTACAGATGTTATGTTTCATCTTAACGTTTTACTTCTGATCTATGTTGCAAGAGGTTGACGTTTGTCCCTCTTTTCTGTTTCTTATGGAGTGGACCTCATTTTGAGACATTGCTAAAGATCATGTATAAACATTTCGTCCTAGACATTTGCTGGAAACTTGGACAAATCTCTTGTGTATCGTACATGATAAGTTTACCATTACAACATGAACTTTGAAAATTCAAACAGTCGAGTTCGTAATTCAAACGATGACTCTTCGTACGAAAGAAATCCGTAAATGGTCGTATGCCGGGGAACCTGATAAGCTCATCTCATATCATCTTTTGAGCTTATTTAGATGAGTGTTTTTCACTTATTTTGTTCTTAATCACTTGATTTGCATATATAATATTGCTTGTATTGAATTATTTCGTTGGCTTTAAATTATTTCGTTGGCACTGAATAGTAGGCATGAATACTTTTTGTGTCGAAGTGACAACTCTGAGCAAGAACTTTGGACTCTCAATAACAACTCTTTAGAGTTATTATTCAAAAGAAACTCTCGACAGTTGTTCAACAGCAACTCTTTTGTTGCTGAATTTTGTCAAATCTCGACTCCGAAATAGAATGGTAGATAGTCGGTCAACTACTTATTTTGTTACTTATTGAAAAATAATATTTTTGGGCAAGTTAGTAATGATGTTATTATAATTTTTTGTATATTATTTTTGTTTATAATTTTTAAATATTAATAATTAGTAATTTATTTTAAAAAAATACATAATATGAAATTTGTGGATCATGCTGCCTGTAAAAATCGTGGATCCGTCACTAACCGGAGCAGGTAGAAGAATTGCAGAAAGTGCGGAACAGTTTGGTAGCAATGAAGGTTTCCATCTTTTGTTGGAAAATGATACAAAACAGGTCACCTACTATTACAAATTTGCAAAGAAGATGTATAATCCACACTAATATTCGTGATATGTGTATGTTGTACAATATTGAACCGAAGAATGGAGAACATTTATTTTGGTATTGTGCTTTTTTTGTGAAAGTTTGGAGATATATTGATGATTGGCTACAGGTTGCTTATTTTGATAATTTTGTGAGACTTGATGCATTTTTGGAATGTAAACCTTTTGGGGTAAACGTTGAATGATGATCTATGTTGTGGATATGGGAGAAATGCCTTGCAAAAGGTTAAAACATGAAGAAGGGAAACTTCATTATCCCATACCGATTGTGGAAGGAAGATTTGAAAGGCTTATATACTTTTATGAAGTGTTGTGAGGAGATGGGCTCAGCCTTCGCGCAGGTCGCCGCCGCCGCCCGTCCCGGTCCGGTCCACGCGCGCCCGCCTGGCCTGGTCCGGTCCTGTTGTGTGTGTGTGTGTGCTGGGACGATGCTCTCCTCCATAGTTGAATAGGTAGCTGTGGCAACCTTCGGGAGAGACAAGCGTTCTGACGATTAGCACCACGGTTGTGCCGAAATTTCTTTCAAGGCAGTGTGCGTGTTCACGACACAGCTTGAATAAGGAAATTCGATAAGTCCTCATTTTTATAATTGGCACATATTTACGAACAATTTGAAAGCGATTTTTGTTGTAATGCAAATTATCATATCTGCTACTATTCGTTATGTTCCTCATCTGTCAAAACTAGAACCTTTAGATGGTAGTAACTATAAGCGATGGTCCCAAAAACTGTTGATCTTCTTCGAAGCCATTGACGTCGATCGTGTGCTGCTGGAAAATCCTCCTGAAGTTACCCCTATAGTTGCTGTCGGTGCCCTCAATGCTCAAGGAGTTACAGAACGCGTTGCAATTATCAAAGATCGGAAGAAATATGAGAAGGATAACAAGACTGTTCGTGAACACCTTCTTAATCATATGGTCAACAATCTATTCGATCTGTTCGTGGTATTCAAATCTGCAAAAGCTATCTTGGATGCCTTGAAAAATAAATATGATGCTGATGATGCAGGGAAGAAGAAGTATGTGGTTGGAAAGTGGCTCGCACATAGGATGGAAGAAGACAAGCTGATTATGGAGCAAGTCCATATATACGAGAATCTATGTGTTGATGTTATTAATGAAGGGAAGAAGACCTGTGAGGTGTTCCAAGCCAACGTCTTACTTGAACGTTTTCTACCACCCTAGACTGATTACAGAAATCATCTCAAGGACAAGAAGAGAGATCTAGCCCTGCAAGAGCTCATTAGTCATATGAGAACCGATTATGCAAATCATTTCAAAGATAAGAACAACTCTGATTCTGTTAATTATTCTAACACTCATCTCATTGAATCAGATCGCCCCTGCAACAAGCCACAAGTTGGAGTCAAGAGGCCTTTCAATCGTCCTAAGGTACAAGGAGGACAAAACAAGATACCCAAAACTCAGCAAGCTACGGGAAGATTGATTTGTTTCATCTGCAATGCTCTAGTCCACAAGTCATATCAATGCCCGAAGGTGCTGGTCTAATGTGAAGGAGGGAAAATGTGGAAATGGACCTCAAGCAAATCTGATTGAAGAGGATGACAAGAATGATGGAGAAGATGACGTAATCACGGTAATGATAAGTGAAGTCAACCTAATTAAGAACAAGGTTGGTTGGATTGTGGATTTTGGAGCAAATCTACACTTCTGCACAAACAAGGAACTCTGTGACGAATTGGAAGAGACACCAGCTGGACAACAATGCTTCATGGGAAAATCTAGTGCATCTGGTGTTCATAGCAGAGGGAAAATAAATCTAAAACTCACTTCTTGAAAAACCTTAAGCCTTAAGGATGTTCTGTATGTCCCGTCTCTACGCTGCAACATCATCTCTGGTGGCCTTCTCAACAAAGCTAGACTCAAACAAGTGATTGAAGCTAATACACTAGTTATTACTCATAGAGGAAAATTTGTTGGAAATGGGTATTATAGTCAGCAAGGGCTGTTTGTTTTTAGTGTACTTTCTGTTTCTCATAAAACATCTACTTATCATGTTCAAGTTTGAATTATGATCGATTCCCTACAGTTCTGTATGGATATTGGGATGCAAACTAGGTTGCTGATAATGGTGAAGTAAGTTCTACTACTGGATATGTCTTCACTCTTGGTGGAGGTTCTATATCTTGAAGTCTGCAAAGCAAACTTGTATTGCTCGTTCTCGCATGAAATCAGAGTTGATTGCACTTGATTTAGCTGGACATGAAGTAGAATGATTGAGAACATTGCTGGCTGACCTGCCAATTTGGGGGATGGTGTCCCCCATGTCCTTTCACTGTGATTCACAGGCAGCCATCACAGTTGCTAAGAACAGTGTCTACAATGGAAAGAAGAAACACATCCGAATTGGACATAGAGTAATCAAGCAACTTCAGAAGACGAGAGTAATGACACTGGACTATGTGAGATCTGAGAAGAACTTGGTAAATCCATTCACAAAGGAATTGTCAAGGGTACAAGTTCTTGATTCTGCTAAAGGAATAGAATTAAAGCCTGCAGATTAAGAACCTTTTATTTAGTCTAATTACATTATCTGTCTTATTTGGGGATTTTCCTATTTCTTGATTAGTGATTGATATATGCATTTATTTGATTCCTGATTTATTCATATGTGGCTATTGATTATGGTATACTACCTTTACATGAACACAAATGCATTTATATTCACTGTTGATGTTTAAAGATCCACACCCATGCATGAGTGGTTCCACTGAGTGGAACTTGATGGGTCTGTTGGATGAACAATCACTACGGTGATGTGTTCAATACTAGTCTTGCCTGATAAGTATAAAGAATTGTGATTCTGCTCATCTGTGGGGGCAGGATACTAGTAGTGATTCCCATACATGGATGGACCCATGAATGAAAGGTCTGACCGTTTTGCCGAGTGGATTGGGGGCTGGTAGAGAATGAGTATAGTTAGCCCTCCCATGAATGGAATAAAGAGACATGTGCTATATCTGCAATTCTCCCCAATTGAGGGGTAGAAGACGGACCTAGATAGACGTTGATTCGAACCTAGCCAAGGGAAAGTGAAAGAGTAGAGAAATACATAGTTGGCTCTCCCATGCATGAGGTAGAGAGACATGGGTTACATAGGTAATTCTCCTCACACGAGGGGAAGATGTTCGAATGTCCAAATGTAGGTTTCTGTCTTGTCGAAAAAGTGGTGAGAGTAGAGAATCTGGCGGCCAACTCTCCTCATGCATGAGGGTTGAGAGCTATGGGTAGCACTGCGGATTCTCCCCAATGAGGGGCATAGGATGGAAACATATGACTCTCCCGATGCATGGGGGTAAAGAGCCATAGGGACACCCTTTAGTTCTTCTAAAGATTGGGACATAAAGAATCGAAGTAGCTGACTCTCCCATGCGTGGGGTAGATAGTCATGTGCTACTTGAGGATTCTACCCATCAGTGGGGGCAGAGGACTATGTGGGTGTGACGAAGGATGAGCTTTAGTCTCTTAATGACTCCCTTCCATATGTGGGGGCGAGCGAGTCACCTTTGTAAATGTGAAGATTAGCCACCTTCTATGAAAGGTGTAGTCAATCTTTCTAGAACATTCACAAAATGAAGGGCATGCGCATAAGCCTTGTAAATAAACATGCAAGTGATAGTATCGTGGAGATTGTACGCCTAAAAGAAAGTTGTACATGTGGTGTGAAATTGGTGATCCAAGCCCAAATGAGTTCAAGACTTAGTTCACTCATGAGTTCAAGAGTTCAAAACATAGTTCACTCAATCACTGAGCCAGTATTGTGGTTTCACCTCACAACTTGTCAATTCAAATCGAGAGATATTGACATTTAAAGTGTATGACCTCACCTTTGCTCGATGGGAAGACTTTTTCAAGTCATTTGTGAAGTACTGTTGAAGAAATGTCTTGCAAAAGGCTAAAATGTGAAGAAGGAAAATTTCATTATCCCATACCGATTGTGGAAGGAAGATTTGAGAGGCTTATATACTTTTACCCACAAGTGGGTTATGAAGTGTTGTGAGGAGATGGGCTCAGTCCTCGTGCGCCGCCGCTGCTGCCCGGTCCGGTCTGGTCCACCCGTGTGCCCACCCGGCTCGGTCGGGTCTGGTCGTGCATGTGTATGTGCTGGGCCGATGCTCTCCACCAAAGCCCAATATTTGTTTTGGCTCAGAAAGATATTAATCTACTTGATCTTATTATTTTTTGGGCAATACCTTCCACTAAGAAGATGAAGAGTTATATTTGTCGACATGCATTAATAATGTTAACGCATTTACTAAACGTGGGATAAGCATTATCACGAGTTTCCGGAACCTTTGAGATCGTGTCTATTCGAGTTATAGTGGAACTCGAACTCCTATACGAGATGACGATTCATGTTATAGTGGGAGACGAACTCTTATGATCTCACATATAAATACGTCTCTAAAGATACTCGAAAATTTATCTTTGCAATTGGCAATCCACTCATATAATTATCTCTTCTATGGAATTCAATTCGAGCAAGGGTTTATCAAGATTTCTTCCTCCACCCTCTCATCACAAAGTGCTCGTGTGCAAGAGGTAGCTGTGGTAAACTTTAAGAGTGACCGACGTTCTGACGATTAGCACCACGATTGTGCTGAAATCCCTTTCGAGGCAGTGTGCGTGTCCACGATACAAATTGAATAAGGGAATTCGATATGTCCTCATTTTGATAATTTGCACATATTTACCAATAGTGGATGGTTGTTCACTGATGTGTTTGGGGATCAAAGAAACCGGTTGATATTTGTTGTAGAAGAGACGCACCCTGGTAAGGTCATGCCGATATATCAAACTATGACTTGGATATGGTTAAAGGCGAAATTAAAATCATTGATTGTGTATATTGTGTAGTTGATTGGATATGATGCATTCATATTTTGTTGGAATGTATATAATTTTATGCAATGAAAGGATCCGAGTCTGTAAAAATATACTTATTTACTTAATTCATATTTGCTTAACCAAAAAAATTCTAAACAACTTGTTTAGAAGATGTATCAACAATTTTAGTTGTGCCTCAGCCATGGATAACATGTTGGCAGGTCATGGGTCCAGTGGATATTATTTGGAAGCATATTTGGTCGCTACGAGTTCCATAGGGGGTAAAGTTATTTATGTGGAAGGTGGCCTACGACTGTCTTTGGACAAATTCAAAGAGATTCGAGAAAAAGATTGGTATCTCACCGGCGTGTCATTACTGTCTTGGTGAAGAAACATTGTTGCATGTACTACAGGACTGCCCTAGAAGCCATCGCATATGGCAAACTTTAATACCTAATCTGCCCCCCCCCCCCCCTTTCTCTATACCTTTTTTGAAAAATTGGATTTCCTTGAATATTTCGCCCTCTAGCTCTGGTGCTGTTTTGCAGGACTTTTTCGCTCTTACATGCTGCAAATTGTGGAGAAACAAGAACGAGGAGATTTTCCAACTGAAGATAGCATCAAACAATGAACTAGTGGCATTGATACGAATGGCGTATGCAGTTTTGCGAAGAGCTCACAACTTGAATGCCAAGACTGTGGCCCGAAAGTCTGACCCAAGTCCTCCGGTTGTATTGACGCATGCATGGACGTTTCGGGTGCATGTTGATGCTGCTGTATGCCAGTCATCCTTAAAATTGGCATGTGGAGGCGTGATAAGAGATAAGGATGGAAATTGGATTCACGGATTTACCAAGGCCATTGGTAACTGCTCGGTTATTTCAGTTGAGCTCTGGGCAATAGTCTATCGATTGAACTAACGTTATCTCTGCACCAGGTTGACCATTTTATCCTGCACGCAGGGGGGCGGATGGGAAAGGAGGGTCGGGGAATCCTGGTGTACAGTCTACCTACAGTATCACCTTCGGCGAGCACAGACCGTCTTTATGATCCACCATGATAGCATAAACTTTGTTTTTCCCGTTTTTTCTGTTTTGGCCTTGATAAGCTAAATTCATATAGTGATTTAGGCCTCATTTGCATATCATTTCACAACATTTTGTGCTTTAATTATCTCAACTATGATCAATTATTGGATCAATTGTGTTCGTGATGACTTCTGCAGGATAAAATTACAACGCAACAAAACTGATGCAATTTTTAGAGCAAAACTGTGCAATTGAAGAGGTGAAACTAAACTACAAAGAAACTGAATTTATTTTGGAGCTCCCCTGGCCAATATCAGAGCTGAGGTTAAGGAGTAAGGCGTTCAAGCAGCCAAGAATGCACCAGGGAAGATATCGTGCAATCTGTTTAACAGAAACCAGTTCAAGAGATCAAAGAAAAGCAAAGAATCTGGTGAAATGGTGAAATGTGATCCTATGGTGTACAAAATCAAGTCCAAAGGCCCTTTGCAACATTTGGCTCGTGCCACATATCCATACATGTCAAA